>OVAN01008093.1:0-18678 GCA_900406275.1 Anastatica hierochuntica | reverse complement strand
CTATCTCTTTCTTTCCCAATTCCATCGAATTCGACCTTGTCTTTCGCAGACACTGTTTCAAAATTCAGTTCTGAAAGGTTCTGTATTCCTGTTTCAGAGATCTTGGGTTGCATCAGTTTTCGTTTTTTCTGTTGTACATATTTGTAGCTTTATTTTTTCTTCTGCTTCTCCCACACATAATTGCTAACATCGTTGTATTTTTGTTATACATTTTGTCGATGCAGGTGATGAGTATGGATTTAAAAAATGAAAGCGTGGTTGGGTGTGTTCTTACGTCGAGGTCCATTTCTTGTGGAACACTCAAAGCTCATTCTATTGGATTTTGTTTTGGTTTCTCTCCACGTTTTTTTGTGTGCCTTTTGTTAAACAATGATTGTTTAATCTCCGTTTTAATAAAAACGTTATATGAGTGGTGACACATCATATAAGCATGTTCAATCAGGATATAGTTATAAGTGTTAAACAATGATTGAGCGGCTTGTTCTGCCTCTTTTGTGTTTTCTTCTCGGGAGGTAACATCTGTCTTTTCTTCTCGGGAGGCAACATCTTCTTGGTACATGTCTTCAAAAAAAGACCTTCAACCCTTCTCTGAGACGCTTAATCCAATTTTCGACAGCAAGACATATCTCATCAACATCGTCATCCTCTTTCGTGATTTCAACCAGGAGAGCTTCTTCTTCAACCGTTTTGGTGGGCAGGATGCTTTCAATGTCCTGTGAATGTCAAACAATAATGTTATATAAAATTTCCACAAATTCATCGAATAGTTATAACCAATACCTACCTTAGTTGTGTCCAGTTCTTTATATATTCTTGAAAGAGGAAACTCTTTCGTTTCACTTGGTTTTAATGTTGACTTGCACATTCTCGGACAGTTCACATCAGCGTTTCCAACAGGTTCTCTGAACTTAGTTCCCAACTGCGGAATTACCTCGAAATCTACAAAACCCAAATTTTCTTAAGTGGTCAACAATATACAATAATAACAATGTCGTAATGCTCTTTTACTTACCTCCAATGGAATACAAAAACCTGGAAGAGGCCATAAAATCTTCTCCTTCACCTGACCTTTAAAATGATTCAGGGTGTGAGAGATCTCCTTCAACATGTAATCGTAGGAGTATCTCCCCCATGGAAAGGTCTTGCACAGCTCAAGATCATTCACTGCTCTTTGAAAAAAATACAAAACATTTTTTGCATCATCTCTACTCTTGGTTTGCGCACAAACCACACTTGCTAAGAAGTACATCACCGTAATCTTCAGCCTGTTCTATGGGTCCTATTCCCTCTAGCTTCGCTTTCACATCCTTCAATCTTATTGTTCCCTTGAAATGCCTCTTCACAAAATTTGTACTACCCATCTTCTTGTACCCGAGAGGATAGTTGTGACAGTCTAGTCCTGATATCAACGCGTGTTCCCTCATGCCATACCGGATGGAAACGTCATTGACGATGAACCACACTTCTTTTCGCTTGAAGACTTCGGCAGTCCGCAACAACAACATCCACATCCTTTGAACCTTGTGGTTTTTGTCTATTTTCATGTTGAACAAGTGTTTGAATTGAGGATGCTCCTCAAACCACCTTTTCTCCGATAAACTGAGCTTTGGGTTCAGGTTCGCAAGAGTGTCAATAGCTTCTACTATGAAACACCTTATCCCCAGCTTTATTTGTTTCTTGTACTCCGTTGGCAAGAAGTACATTCGAGCTAGCTTGATTGCCATAAAATCCTCCTACAATTTAGATACAGTTTTACCCCAATTATATCAGTAATACATCAACACTCCAATACAGTTCTACCCTATGTAACATACAATTCTACCCTAGCTATTAAAAATTTCTCATTACTTCTACCCTAGTACTACACATACTTTACTCAATATTCTCTACTACTACCCACATGTTCCTCCCAAAACACAATGTAACTGACATCAAAATCTACGAATCAAAATCAATTGCTAATTGGTTACCTGGAAGTGCTATGGATTGGTACTAGGAACTATTGCAAACCGACCCCTCTCCTCCTCTCCTTCATATTCACTTTCTCCACCATCTACTGCTTCCTCTTCATTGTTTGCATCTTTCTCTTCATCCTCATCATTTACTACTTCTTCTCCATTGTTTGCATCCTTTTTTCATCCTCACCATCTGCTGGTTCTTTTTCATTGTTTGCGTCGAGAAATTCTTCATCCTCGTCTTCATCTTTGCCCTTGTTTGCATCCTTGTCTCTGCCGTCAGTTGAGGCGGCCTCCTCACCTTCGTTGTCTACATCGTCGTTTATCGGTGCCGCAACCTCCACCGCAGCCTCCACGAGCACGTTTATCGGCGCTGCCGCTGACGAATTACAAATGTCTGGAAGAGCTCTATTGCTATTTCGCGAGGCAATCCACAACGATGAAATGAAAGTGAAGGTCACCCGAACACCCTCGACTCTATAATTTTCACAGCAGCAACAATCTTCACTGACTTCGACTTCTTATCCTCTTCTTTTGTCGGATTCACCTTTCTCTTTCCGACTTCCTCCTTCACGATTACCTTCTTTGTATCTTCCTTCTCCTTCTTCGAGTCTCGCTTTGTTTCCACCATTTTTACGGATTTGATAAGCATGCTTTCTCGACAAATCGATTCTTAGTTTCCCTAGTCTCACTTCGAAAAAGACGATTTCTCGGGTTCAAAGCGACGATTTTAAATTCAAATTCGATTTAGGGGTTTGATTTTGGAGGAATTATTTTGTTTTAATTTCTCTTCTAAAAAAATATAAATAAATCGGGATGGATCCGATATTTCGGGCAAAGTGAATAAAACCTTGATAAAGATGGTAATTTTCGCAACTTAATTTAGGTTTAACAATTAAAAATTAATGTTTAACAATTATATTCTTTTTCAAGGGATTTTAAGATTAGATGTTAAGACATAAAGGCAATAGAGACGATTTTTCATTATGGAAACATGGAACGCTTTGTCGTTTCTCTGGTCCAACAATACCGCCATTGTTTGATATGGTGGCGTCTTAGTATTTTTAGGCGCAAAATCTTTTTCAACTTTCCCGCTATCTCGATTTTTTTTTTTGTTTTTAGTTTATTTTTTTGGTAATATGAATCAGATAGAGGTTTTGAATTTTTTGTTTTTTTTGGTCACAGAGGTTTTGAATTTAGTTTGCTGAAAAAGAAGAATCAGATAAACGAATCGAACAGAGTCGAAAACCCTAGAACTAAGGAGAAATGTCGACGTGGCAGTTATTTCCCG
Organism: Anastatica hierochuntica; assembly: GCA_900406275.1. NCBI lineage: Eukaryota > Viridiplantae > Streptophyta > Magnoliopsida > Brassicales > Brassicaceae > Anastatica > Anastatica hierochuntica. The sequence continues at coordinate 15,432 of OVAN01008093.1, read as the reverse complement.
ATTCCAGCGGCGATGGTTTTCGGTGGGACGTCGCTGGCCGGATTCTTCAGCCCGACTCCGGTTCTGATCCAACCAAGACGCTCGAACACGAAGCTCCTCTACCTTCCATGGCAGATCTCTTGCTCCAAGGTGATTCTTCATGTCTTCTCCTTTTTCATTTGTCGAAAGTTAATTGAAATGTTTTGATGTAGGATGCTCGACGCTTATAGAACGGGAGGAAACGATGCCTGGGGAAATCACATTGTTCAGGACTGGCCTTGGAAAATCTGTTGCTCTAAAAGACTCTTCGATTGCCAGAGCCAAATCGATTCTCGCAAGTGATAATATGATTGCCTCAGGTCTCTTTTCTTCTCTAAAGTCTTTTTTCGATCACGGTTGTTCTTTGTGCTATTCCATAATCAACTCACCATCTTACTTTGTGACTATTAGAAATGTTCTTCCAATTTTTTGAGAGTTGATGCTACTGAGCTTCTATTTTGATTGTGTAGACAACGTTCTTCCCAGGGAGAGTGGGTTTGGTGTTCCCAACACTTTTTTTCTAACAGCTTCTAACAAGAAGGTTCATGTATCTTCTGCCGGTCTGGCAAGAGCCAAGGAATTGTTAGGACTAGGAGAAGATGATTTTAATGAATTTAACATGCCCCCTTCTTCCCACCAGCAACATGGGTTGTCTGCGTTAAAAACTCATGAGGAGGTTCATGCTACAGGGGTTCAGCGTCATTCAGGAACTCCAGGACAATCTGAGGGTCATGTATCTGGGAAGAGATCAGAAATTTTAAGTCCATCTTCAATGGTGCCTCCAACAAAGTTTCAGACTGCTAGTGGAAAATCATTGTCAGTGTCAGTAGAGGCATTGAGACGTGCCAGAAACCTTCTTGGAGATCCTGAACTAGGGACTTTCTTTGATGATGTAACGGAAAGTGATCAGTTTGCTACTCCACAGAGAGATAGACGGCTAGGTGCTATAAACAGTGGAAGTGCCAACACTGGTTATATTGCTCATGAAGGAAAGACAAGCAACAAGCATACCTCAAATAGTTTCATATCTCCTCTTCGGTCATCTTCAAAGCAATTTGGATCTGTCAAATTGGAGGACCTGGCTTCAGGGGGTAATTTGATCAAGAAATTTGATGCGGCTGCTAATGAGACAGACTGTGCTCTGAAATGTACCAAACTTTCTACACACGGACTATCAAATGGCAGGCCTTTAGCATCAGATATGACAGTGAATAATTCCAAGGAAAACGGCTTCATTCCCAGAGGTAAACAATTTGGAAGGCCTGCTGACCAGCCGCTGGTAGATATAACTAATTGCAGAGCTACACCATATGCAAACAATAAACAAGACAGTGCCCAAAAGAAAAGACCGGGAAAGACACTCTACGCTTCTCCTTTTAAAAGGCCAAGGAATTCCTCTTTTATAACTCCTCTAAAGAAAAATCCTCAGCCTTCTTCAAGCGGTAAAATTTTTAGTGATTTGTTATGACGAATTATATTTATTTGGTTGGCTCTAAGATTTCTAATTTTTGGTGTCTTGTCTATTATCAGGTTTGTCTGTCGTATCTTGTCATACACATTATTCTAAACGGGTGCTTTCTACAAGATATCCAGTAAGGTCCCCAAGAATATATATCAAGGATTTTTTTGGAATGCATCCATCAGCTACGACCAATGTAGAATCTTTTATCCCTTTCACATGTTCCTGAATTATATTTACCTTTTCGTTTTTCATTCTCTCAAACATCACTTACGGGCTAGTTTTAGATGAATTATGTGCCAGACCATGTCAGAAGAATCAATTCAAGTAACGCAGATAAATATGTATTTCGTGACAAGTCTTCCCCAAACTTGGCTGGAGCTGAAACTTTTCTGCAAATGTTGGCAGAGTCTGGTGCTTCCTTACAACATGCATCTAGAAAGTAATTTCTCCACCCTTTTTAAATGTTTTTAAGTTACCTAGCTTATGTGCTTATTATATAAAAAAAGGCTTGTGACCGTTCTATTGATCTTGCATGTGACTCATTTTAATAGATAGTCAATGAGCAATACTATACTTACTAACTATCTATCTCTACGTAATGCACTAGTTGGGTCACCAATCACTACAAGTGGATTGTCTGGAAACTCGCATGCTATGAGACATGCTACCCAGCCAAATGTAGAGGAAACTTTCTGACAGTTACCAATGTTCTGGAGGAACTAAAATACAGGTTTCTCGATCGTTCAACACAACTCGTTGTTTTTTGAGCTCATATGAATTCTAACATGGTAAATCTACCTACATAGATATGAGAGAGAGGTCAACCATGGTCATTGCTCTGCAATCAAGAGGATTCTGAGTGGTGATGCTCCAGCTTCTTTAATGATGGTGCTCTGCATATCAGCTATTAATCCAAAGGCCGATAATGATTCTCAGGAAACACATGGTTCTGATTGGGGCAGCAATGTGAAAATAGAACTCACTGATGGGTGGTATGAAACTGTTATTGTTGTATGGATACCTATTTTTCATGTCTTCTTTCCTCTCTGATTTTTTTTGTAAACATATAGGTACTCGATAAATGGTGCTCTAGATGTCATGCTGACAAAACAGCTGAATGCTGGAAAATTGTTTGTCGGGCAGAAGCTTCGGGTAATTTAGTTTCCTGCATGCTTAATTTTTCATTTTTGGTGATACATATTTTTGGTTGGATCACTGACTTACAGCATGTGTATGTTCTTGTTTCTTATCTGCAGATCCTTGGGGCTGGACTCTCTGGCTGGACGACCCCAACATCACCTCTTGAGGTTTCTTAGACTTTGAATTTTATTAGAGTTTCTGAAACCTTCTAATGTTGATTTCTTCACATTCGACCCAATTTGCAGGCAGTGATGTCAAATACGATCTGCCTATTGTTGAATATTAATGGGACATACAGAGCTCACTGGGCAGACCGACTAGGATTCTGTAATAGCTTTATGCTGTGGACCTCACTGATTTGTTTATTCCATAGTGGTTTTGTGCTTTCATATTGTTTTCTTTTTATTGACAGTCTTTTGATCTCTTCTTTAAGGTAAAGAAGTTGGTGTCCCTCTGGCTTTCAACTGTATCAAGTGCAATGGGGGTCCAGTTCCTAAAACAATTGCTGGAGTCACACGAGTATACCCGATCCTGTACAAGGAAAGGTAAATCTAAATGTGTCTTTCTGCGCAACTGGGTCCCTGTATACTTCTGGAAACAACTGATAACTGCTTGGTATACACAGGCTAGGTGAAAAGAGGTCAATAGTTCGATCAGAGAGAATGGAAAGTAGAATAATTGAGCTGCATAACCAGAGGCAAGTTTTCATTATAGCCGTAGAGAGCAATTTTTAGTAATGTTTTTTGTGATTGATTCGGCACATGCATCTATTGTCTAAAGAGTGTCGTGACTACTCATCAAAGCTAAAATGGTTCTGTTGTATACAACAGTATTAGGTTCAAAGTGGCTGGTTTTTGGGACAGACAAACAATCTTGGATTTAGTAGAAAATCGTCTGGCTTTCTGAATATGGATGGTTTTGCCTATTATTCTAGTCTAGTCAACTGGCTTTGTTACTTATCGAACAGGCGAGCTAAAGATTGCAGTTCCTCTCATTCTTACCTGCCTAGTGCCTGATTTTACTCTGTTTGCCTTTAGGCGCTCAGCTCTTATTGAGGGCCTTATCTGCGAGTACCAGAGAGGAACCAGTGGTGTCCACAGCCAAAATGACACTGACAGCGAAGAAGGAGCCAAGTTCTATAGGCTATTAGAGACTGCTGCTGAACCTGAACTCTTATTGACAGAAATGAGTGCGGAGCAGTTGACATCTTTCACCAGATATAAAGAAAAGTTTGAGGTAGAATATTGTTCTGCCTTTTCTTAACAGATCGTTCAGCGCTAACTGATTAACTGTTTCAAGTTAAACCTCAGGCAGCCATGCATATAAAGATGGAAAAATCAATGGCAAAAGCTCTTGAAGACGCTGGCTTAGGTGAAAGGGATGTCACCCCATTCATGAGAGTTAGGCTTGTTGGACTGACGAGCTTAAGTTATGAAGGAGCACGCAATCCAAAAGAAGGCATCCTAACCATCTGGAATCCCACAGAGAGACAGGTACATTGGAAATGCCTATATCTGAACGTTTCATACTCAATATAAAAGAAGGCACTTTTTCCAATGGGTTACAAGTTTACACTAACCTTTTCAATATGAGATTGAAGAGTTGATTCCTAATCATAAGGTTGTCAAAGGCTCTGTGGGCTTTGTATAGAGTGAAAGTTCATATCAGAATCATGACCATCAATAACATGATGAGCGTCATCCACTAGGTTGAGCAACTCTTGTTCTTTTAGATTCTTAAAGAAGTTGTCATTTTCTACTACTATGACAGAGAACCGAGTTGATAGAGGGGAAAATGTACATGATGAAAGGGCTGGTACCAGTGAACTCAGATTCAGAAACACTTTACTTACATGCTAGGGGGTCTAGCTTGAGATGGCAGCCTTTGTCTCCAAAAGCTTCTGAAAGCTTTCGGTAAGTTGTTTTGTGGACTTTTTATATAGACATACCTGAATCTATTTCATCTATTTTGTTTAAATTCCCTGTGCTTCAGGCCCTTTTTCAGCCCCCGTAAACCGATCTCTCTACGAAATCTTGGTGAAATTCCTCTTTCAAGGTTAAGCTCGTTCCAAGCTTTTTACTCTTAACCAAGCTTAATTTGCTTTATGTATACACCCTAATATATCTTATTATCCTTTTAACAAGTGAATTTGATATCGCGGCATACGTGGTACATGTTGGAGATGCATACACGGATGTTCAGCAAAAGAAGCAGTGGGTGTTTGTGACAGATGGATCCACTCGACATTCTTATTCTGGAGGAATCTCAAATAGTCTTCTTGCCATAAGCTTCAGCACCTCATCCGTGGATGGCTGCCCCATTCCATTAATTAGCCATAATCTTGTAGGATCTGTGGTATGTACAAATTAAAAATCTTCTCTAGGGTTTACAATCACATTGATATTCCTTCAAAATGTCGCGTCTTCTTCTTTGGCAGGTAGGATTCTGCAATATAATAAAAAGAGCAAAGGATGCGAAAAACGATACCTGGGTTGGTGAGGCGACAGAGAACTCAGACTACTTCATAAATGCGGAATCTGCTTACTCTTCTCACCTCAAAACCAGCAGTGTCCATATCCAAGCATGGGCTAAGCTCCCTTCTTCCAACTCTGTTCGTTCTCTCTTCAACTTTGCTCCATTATTCAGTTAAGTGTTATTTTTCTAACTGGTCTGGTTTTGCTTATTTTCAGGTCATACATAAACTTCGACAGAGAGTTCTATCTATAATCGGTTCTTAAGGTCACTCGGTTATCCAGTTCTGCTGATTGCTGAATATATCTATTATTAACATTTTGCTGGACTGATCTTGTAGTAAGCAAATAATATTTCACGTATGATTAGGTTTAGGCAAATTATCTAGAATATTTGATCTGATTTGTTTATCAAAAAAAAAAAAAAAATTTGATCTGATTTTTCTGTGAATTTGGCGAGGTCATTACACCCCTAAGTACCCACTACCTAAAAAATGATAATCTTTTTGGTATGTTATCTCTTAAAATGTCAAAAATTATAAGAGATCCCCTATTGGTAAAGTTTAGCTCCTCCTTCTCTGTTGTTTGTAGAAGAAACAGCTAACTTTATTAATGAGAAAAAAATGTTTACAGTTTTAGCTCTAAAGAGCAAATATCTCTCAAACAAATTTTTAACTATATCTCATAACGACCTCTTCAGTTAATAATGCTGGTAACAACTTTGTAAACCAGAATGCATAACCACTAAAACAACAGACTCCAACTATTTATACTAGAAACAAAGACTAACCTTTCTTTGCAAGCTGAAGGTCTTCTTTAATCTTCTACCACATCATCTTCAAGTTTTTCTTCTGCATTTGCTCTCTTCTTCCTGCGGTAGTATGCTTGATGATGCTTATCAATACTTCTCCCTATGAAATGCAGCTTGTTCTCAAGCTGAAACATTGGAAACTGCTGTCTGAAAATTTTGTAACTCATCCAGGTATTCTCATGAGATGGTAACCCCTGCCATTGAACTAACAACTCCAAACCACCTGTAGCATTGTGTCGTGTAGCCAACACTGCCTCCGGAAGTTTGAACTTAACTTCCACATCCGAACAAAGTGGAGGTAAAGACTGAACCTAATAGTTTCAGGTGGTAACTTGAGTTTATAAGCTGCCTGTCCAACCCTCTCCAATACTTCATAAGGGCCAAAGTATTTGGCAGCTAGCTTTTGACAAAATCGTCGAGCCACTGTTTATTGTCTATAAGGTCTCAGTTTGAGGTAAACCATATCCCTTACCAAAAACTCGACATCACGGTGCTGCTTGTCTGCGCTATTCTTCATTAATTGTTGTGCTTGGTGTAAATTTTGCTTTATTTGTTCCAAAACCCAATCTCGTCTTTGCAGCTCACTTTCCAGATCGAAATTAGTTGTAGAACCCTTTTCAAACCTGACTAAAGTCGGTGGCTCTCTCCCATAAACAACCTCAAATGGTGTGGCCTTTAACGCAGTGTGATACGAAGTGCTATACCAATGCTCAGCCCATGAAATATACTTAAACCAGGTCTTAGGATGAGCAGAAGCAAAACAACGCAAGTAAGACTCCAAACATCTGTTTAATACCTCCATTTGACCATCCGTCTGTGGATGAAAGGAAGTGCTAAACTTTAACTCAGTCTCAGCCAATCTACAATTTTCCTTCCAAAATGAACTGAGAAAAACCGCATATCTGTCTGAAACTATCGTCTTTAGATAACCGTGTAGTTTTACGATTTCAGAAACAAACTTGGCAGCCACATCTCTGTCTGTGAATGGATGTTTTAATCCAACAAAATGAGCATACTTTCTCAAACGATCCACCACCACCCAAATGACATTAATACCATTTGACATAGGAAGACTTTCGATAAAGTCCATGGAAATATCCTCCCATATGTACTTTGGAATCTGCAAAGGTTGTAAAAGACCACCTGGAGACAAGGTAAAATATTTATGTTGCTGACAAACATCACACTCCGCAACATAAGTCTGAATTGTCTTGAACATGCTTTCCCAAGGAAACACTATTTGAACTCTCTTTAATGTCTTTAAAACACATGAATGTCCCCCTTCTTTCCCATCATGATATTCTCGCAAGACAAGAGGAATAAATGTTGAATTTACAGGAATCATCAAGTGCCTACAAAACTAAAGTTTCCCATTAATGACCTGATAATCTTTATACTTATCTGGAGAACTGATCACTTTCTGTACTATAGATTGTATCTTCTCATCTTGCTGAATTCCTTGCTACAAGTCTTCTAACTACAGCACCTGCGGAATTGTTAAGCTAAGAAATGTATATGCCAACGACTGATGACAATTCAAAACAATTCTGGACAAGCCATCAGCTGCTTTGTTTTCAATCCCCGATTTATAGAAAATCTCAAAATCAAAGCCTAACAACCTTGTTAACCAACGTTGATACTCCATGTTAACTTCTTTCGGTTCAAGCAAGAACTTTAAGCTTTTGTGATCTGTATGGACTAGAAACTTCCGCCCCAACAGATATTGTTTCCATTTTTGAATAGCCAACATCACTGCTATTAACTCTCTTTCATAGTCAGGCTTTAATTGTTCTTTTGTTGTAAGACCATGACTGAAAAAAGCGATCGATCTCTTATCTTGCATCAGAACAGCACCCAAACCAGCCCCTGAAGCATTTGATTCAACCACAAACCGTTTGTTAAAGTCAGGTAAAGCTAACACCGAAGTTGTAGTCATGCGTTGTTTTAGCAACTCAAAGCTTCTTGTGCCGGTTCTGACCAATTAAAACAATCTTTCTTAAGCAATTCAGTAAAAGGTCTTGCAATAGAACCATATCCTCTGATAAAACGATGGTAATAGCCTGTAAGACCCAAAACACCGCGCAGCTTCTTAATCGTAGAATGTGTCAGCCATTCTTTCATAGCTTGAGTTTTGGCCGCATCCGTAGCCACTCCCTGTTATGAAATTATATGTCCTAAGTATTCCACATTGCGCAAACCAAAAGAACACTTCTTTTTGTTGGGAAAGAGTTGTTGTTCTGCAAAAATTCTCAAGAAAACTCTCAAGTGTTCAACATGTTCTGATACACTTTTTCTATAGATGAGCACATCATCAAAGAATACTAGGACAAATTTTCGCAAATAAGGTTTGGAGATACTGTTCATAAGAGCTTGAAAGGTGGCTGGTGCATTTGTCAGCCCGAACGGCATGACTAGAAACTCATAATGACCCTCCACGGTTCTAAAAGCTGTCTTATGAATGTCTTCTTCCTTCATTCTAATTTGATGGTATCCCGATCTTAAGTCCAACTTTAAAAATATTGAAGCTCCATGAAGTTCATCCAATAATTGATCGATGACTGGAATCGGGAACTTATCTGGTATGGTTGCCTTGTTGAAGGCTTTGTAGTCCACAAAAAATCTCCAAGATCCATCTTTCTTCTTTACTAGAAAAACTGGACTAGAGAATGAGCTTGTACTCACTCTCACTAAGCATGCCCGCTTCATCTCTAAGACCATTTGCTCCATTATTTCTTTTGTAGCATGAGGGTATCGGTAAGATCTAATCGATATAAATGTTACTCCCGGTTTGAGATTAATTGAGTGCTCATTGCCCCGGATAGGAGGTAAGCCTGAAGTTAGGTCAAACACGTATGCAAACTGAGACAAAACTTGTAACAGATCCTCATGTACTACTGTTGTATTGTCTAATTCATAAAATACCAATACCTCTTCATTTTCATCCAACTGAGAAAAGCCATCAGTGATTTGTAAAGGAAGATTATTATGTGAATGTAGATTGATGTCACCCCGCAGAGTTATCATTCAATTTTGATGTTTGAAGGTAAGCTCTTGTGTCTTCTGTGAGGGATAAGTCTCACACCTAGATTTGATTAGGTTAGGGAAGAGAGGGAGAAGCAATGGGACAAATCCCGTGAGAGCTAGAGTGAATGTTACGAAGCCTTTGTTATTATTGACACGAATCGGAACCTTACAAGAGTTGAATTAGAGATTACAAAGATGTATGTATGTTTTAATGTGATTTCTAGAACCCTAATGAAGCCAACCCCTTCCTCTTCGCCGTCTCATCTTTCTTATAGCTTTTAGCCTTCTGGTTTGTTGAGAAACAACCTCCGATATCTCCTCTGCCCAGATCACGGGAACGACTCTCCCTTTTGACTACCGAAACGACGTCGCTTTGCTGTAACTAACACTGGTCCTCTTTAGCATAATGGGCCTGCAAAATCGATGGCCCAACGATTGCCTTGTTCTTTATATGAGCCCTTCTCCCTTATTGGGCTTACGAAATCCACGTCCGACAATTGCCCCCAACATTTAGGGCCGAGTGTCTCTTGGGCCTAGATGGGAATCCTGATCAGATTTCATCATCATTAACTTATTTACTAGATAGTTGCGGATCTCTGCCATAAAGATTTGGTGTTTAGATCCTACGGTCAAGATCTGTTGCCACAAATCGTGTGGCTGAACTCGCGAGAAGATGAAAGGTTCGCTCTTAGACTCTGCATTTGATTTGAAATGGTATAAAGCAGCCATTAACTGCTAATCACCACTCCTTCATGCTCCACAACACGATATCCAAGGTAATCTATTTTTTCCCTACTTGTCTTCTTAATTTAAGCTTTTCTCTCTTTTTCTTTAGGAAACTAGTTCAGAAACCATTCGCTATCTATAGCTTTTCCGATCAGTTCCCTTATACCTTAGGGTTCTCTTGATTCCGTAAACTTCCGATCAACCCCTTACCTCTATTCCTGAGATGGAGCCAACCAGAAGCGATGCCGGAAGCTCTAAAGCCCCAAAGGAAGGCTGCAAACGCAGGCGCACTAAAAAGGCGATGATCGATAAAGCCACTGCTATCGCCATTAAAATTGAGATGGTGGCTAGGGCTTTAACTATCGTCGAATCTGTTGGTGTAATTTTTGGCCCTCACCAACCCTCTAATCTATCTCACCAGGAGGTCTGCAACTTGATGGTCAAATCCGGGGCCTCGAAGGAGCTGATGGCGGTTCCATCACCTCTTGAAACTCCTGAGCATGCGCCTCCTAGTTGGTTTTGTGTTCACGAAAACTATGTTTCAAAGTGTCACCTCCGATTCCCCCTTCCTACCCTTATACTAAACCATCTCGACCGCTATGGTCTAACCCTTCCCAAACTATGTCCATCTGTGATTAGAGTAGCGATGGGTCTAATCGTAGGTCTAGGGATGAGGGGATTAAATTCAGAATCCAGGACTTAGTCAATCTCTATACAATCAAAGAAAGCAATCCAATCAAGGGGGCTGGAGGGACTATTACCTCGTAGCTCGCCCTGGCCGTGGGATTTTTACCTTCACTGTTAATGACGAATTCTGGGGACAAAATTTTTTTTTCGTTAAAGTTGATCCGGTTACAGTCCTGGAAGGTCACACGATGCGTACCTTCTGGGCTCGTCTGATTGGTTAGGGTCATCTTTGATTTCCCTTTACCATTCTCATTATGTTTGAGTTGTGTGCTTAAAGATTTACCCCCTTTGTTTCAGGTACTACGGACCCTCCTCAGATCACTCTCAAGATTGCCAGAAGACTTAAGCAGGGCTCTACCAACTGGTCGACCTTTCCTTCTCTCAGGATCCGGAAAGCCAGGTTCCCTGAAGTATACAGAATCTCGTTCCCTGACCCAATTCCTATCACCCAGCTTGAGGGTAAGGGTTCTCTTCTACTACAGTTAAAGTTCTTTTTTAACATTATTAACTTTAGTATGTTGAGTTTCGGAGGATGAAGCCCGAATTGATATTTCTACGGAGGCTAGCACTTCTGAGACCGTTAGGAACATGCCTCTCCAGCCCTCTTTCCGCTCAATTGACGCTAGGTCCCGTCAACCGAGGCCTTCAGGTGGCTCCCACTCTCGTGGCAGCCTTAATGACAAGGCGTCTGCTGATTCTTTCCGAGATTCAATCAGAGACATGTTAGATGATGGTTCGTCTAGGCGTCTGCAAGTTGTGGTCCCGATTTCAACAGTTCTTGAGACCTCTATAGCTTAGAGAAAGGAGACTGAGGCTGGTGTTCAGGAGCAGGGTGGTCCTGACCTGCGTGGAAAGGAAGTTTTGACCAGCGAAGATCTGATGTTAGTCCCATGTTTCGAGAGGGAGCCAGGAGTCTGATCGTCCGTCTGCTAAGAGGGTTCACTCCAACTCAGGTGCTAAGGTAGCTAAGCCTTCTTCCTCTTCTTCCAGAGGTGGCCAAGGCGCTTGGAGTTTTACTCATTCCAGGCCAGGCTTCATGCTGGATGACAACTGGGGAATGACCACTTTAATGCGTCCTATGAAGCAGGTTGGATGTCCTTTTCCTTCTATAAACAACTTGAGGAACAAGACTGACTATCTGGATGTGTCTTACTACCTGGGACAGGTAATACTCTCATGATTTTGTGTTCTTTTTATTAATAGTTCATTTAACTAATGACTTCTGTATTTAACTGGCCAATGCTATCAATCGATCTACGGTGGGGTATGAGAACCTTTTCGATGGCTTCCTAGACATCCAGGAATTAGAAGATGTGAAAGCTGCCTTTCAGGTACTAAAGGCATGCTTGATCAGTCCATGTCTGATGTTTTGAAGCTTCATACTCAAGTTGGAGAACTGATGTCTCAACTGGAGGTGTGTGATGGCAAGGTTGTTGACCTGACCTTGGATCTCAAGGTTAAGAGCAACAAGATCCTAGCCCTGGAGAGCGCAAAGAGGACCACTGACACTCAGGTAAATGTACTAATCTCTACTAATAAAGACCTTATTGTCAACAAGGAAGCAGAGATCAGACGTGTCGTGAGGGCTGGTAAGAGGGAGGTGATTGGAGCGTACGAGAAGATTTTAGTTTCAGTTAAGGAGAAATTTCAGAAGAAGAAAGAGGTTTCAGCTCAGATTTATGCTCAGGAGATCCAAGCAAACATTGAGCTTCTGGCGGGACTTATTTCTAAGGAAATCGAAAGTGCTCAGGCTGAGCATGAGCGTTTGGTAGCTCTACTTCCAGTTGACGTTACTGATCTCGATAAATCCTTGATATCAGATTTCTCTGTGTCGAAGCTTCCCCTGCCTCAATTATCCGACAACCTAGGTCCGGTGGAAGCTGTGGTTTCGGAGACTGCCAACTTGGATAAGGCAGTTGATCATGAATCCAACCAAGGGACAGTTGCGGGTGGTGAATTTCAAGACCAGGTGGTGAGAGGTTTCGAGGTTCAGGCAGCGGATGTGCAGGATGCCTGATACCTTCCCCTTGTCTTTTTTTTTTGTCGTCAATACCTTCCCTTTGTCTCTCATACTTAAATTTTTATCTTTTGGTTTTTTCCTAATTTTTAACTTAGTGTCTGAGGAGGCCTTTAAACCTTTAAGACTTGGAGTCTAGAGAGGCTTTTAAACTCTTAGATTTGGAGCCTGGAGAGGCTTTTAAACTCATTTGTATTTGGAGCCTGGAGAGGCTTTTAAACTCGGGACCTTTTGAGGCACCTTAATGTCTCCTTTATTAAGTATTTCAGATTAAAACTATCACTTTTGCGATTTTACGGATATTATATCAAACTTTATCCGAAGGTCCCTGTTGGGCTTAGAGTCTTCAGAATACAATGCCTTTAACGGAAAGTCGATTAATCGACTCAGGTTACTAGAATACTTGGTTTGGATGATAGGGTTCGAAGGCTTCTTGATCGTTTTAATTTTTTCGGGAATCTAAACTCAAAAGATAGGATTTTAAGGCCTTTTGGATGTTTAGGTTTCTAGGAAGCTGGAATCGAATGATAGGATTTTAAGACCTTTTGAATGTTTAGGTTTCTAGGAACCTGGATTCGAATGATAGGATTTTAAGACCTTTTGGGTGTTAGGGTTTCTAGGAACCTGAAATCGAATGATAGGATTTTAAGACCTTTTTAGTGTTTAGGTTTCTAGGAACCTGGATTCAAATGATAGGATTTTAAGACCTTTTGGGTGTTTAGGTTTCTAGGAACCTGAATTCGAATGATAGGATTTTAAGACCTTTTTAATGTTTAGGTTTCTAGGAACCTGAATTCGAATGATAGGACTTTAAGACCTTTTGGGTGTTTATATTTCTAGGAACTTGAATTCGAATGATAGGATTTTAAGACCTTTTTAGTGTTTAGGTTTCTAGGAACCTGGATTTGAATGATATAGAGAGACATTGCCGATCTTTCCTAGTTGAACCCTTTATGACGTAAATGCATATCTTGAAATTTAGAATTGGATCGTCCAAATTTGTTGAGACCTATTAGTCAAATATCCGATGATCAGAGCATGTAGTTCTTAGCATGACCATCTAGGCGCCTGGACTATTTTGGATAAAGAATGGTGTTTTTAAGGAGGTGGGGACTGAACTCATTAGGAGAGCTGCCAATATACCCTGTCAAGGATCAAACCTTACGTAGTTCGATTGTTTTTCGGTACCTAGTGCTAATATTTTTTGAGGTTCATGGCATTCCATGATCCTGTCTCTGGTACCCCGGTTCGTACCTTTACGAGCTTATAGACGCAGGGGCATACCACGTGGGTGATCCGATACGGACCCTCCCAGTTGGTACCTAGTTTGCCAGCTCCTCGCTCTTTGGTATTGTCAAATAATTTTCGAAGTATGAGGTCACCGATCACGAATCTCCGTGGTCTGACCTTAGAATTGTAATGTCGGGCCATCACTTGCTGGTAGTTTTGGATGCGGACGAAGATCTGATCTCATCGTTCCTCGATTAGGTCGAGGTTATCTATGAGTAATTAGTTGTTAGCCTATGGATTTTAGGTGCATAAGCTTCGCCGGAGGCTTCCCATCGAGATTTCGGCAAGAACGACAACTTCCATCCCATAGGCTAGAGAGAAAGGGGTCTCTTTGGTAGCTCTTCGCGGGGTGGTTTGACATGCCCAGAGAACCTCATGAAGTTTCTCAGCCCAAGATTTCTTTTTGGTACCTAAGCGTTTCTTGAGGTTAGCTAATATTGATTTATTAACAGCCTCTGCTTGGCCGTTCCCTTGAGGGTACCTCGGTGTGGAAGTAGTAAGGCGTATGTTCCACATATCACAGAACGCTCTGAAATCGTCAGATATGAATTGTGATCCATTATCGGTAACGATTTCGTATGGGACTCCGTGGCAACATATGATATCTCTCCACACAAATATTTCTACTTCGACTTTAGTGACTTGTTGAAGAGCTTCCGCTTCTATCCACTTGATGAAGTAATCGGTTAAGACTAGCAGAAAGCGTAGCTTTTGCTGTCCTGTGCTTGAGGGCACGAATAGTCCGACCACATCCATATACCATCTCATAAAAGGATAAGGTGCTGATATTGATGATAGTTTCTCAGTTGGCTGATGAATTATCGGGGCGTGTCTCTGACACCTATCGCATTTGGAGGAGTATGTCTCGCAGTCTGCAATTATAATTGGTCAGAAGTAACCCTGTCTTTTGATTCAGATAGCTAAGGCTCGGCCACCGGAGTGGTTTCCGCATGACCCTTCATGTACCTCTGCCATGAGTTTAAGAGCATCGAGGCCATGAACGCACTTTAGGTACGGCCCTGCCACGCTTCGTTTATAAGGATGGATTCAATTATGCAATACNCCCCCCCCTTGGGGGGGGGGGGGCTATACCTTCCTGAATGTATAGCATAATTGAGATTCTCTAATCTTTTCTTCCAAGGACTTTATCATGGAGAGATATCAGAGGATCTTGTGTCGGTTCGTTTATGAGTTTTGGGTCACTACCAAGCTCCTCGTGAGTCTGGACGTTGCCCCCGGAGGTATTCTGGGAATCAGGCTCAGTAGAGTCTTTATTCTCAGCAATACCTTATGTGCTCGTATTTGAGTCTGGAGACTGGATCGTGCTCCTGGAGGTATTGATAGCTTAGGTTTTCGCCCTAGATAA
Source organism: Anastatica hierochuntica (assembly GCA_900406275.1). Taxonomy (NCBI): domain Eukaryota; kingdom Viridiplantae; phylum Streptophyta; class Magnoliopsida; order Brassicales; family Brassicaceae; genus Anastatica; species Anastatica hierochuntica. The sequence continues at coordinate 420 of OVAN01008093.1, read as the reverse complement.
CACTGCAAGCGCACAGATGTAAGTTGTAGTGGTTCGGGATCGAATCCGCAAAGACCAAAGGTAGCACGAAGAAATAGAATCAAACAGCGGGATAAGGCTAAAAAGATGTCTTTAAGAATGATGCAAAAATCGAGAATAAGAAAGCAAAGAAAAGCATGTAGTAACGTAAGGTTCTAAAACAATCAAAGAAGTGTTGGGCATCGAGTATTCTCAGGGAAACAATTCATTGTTGAATCAAACTACAGATTAGGGAAGATGTTAAGAACTGTCNGGAACTGATCTACTTCCATACTCACAGCTCCCTATGTATTAGAAATCTCGAGACTAACTTTCGTTGACCCTCGATTTCTAATCATGTATTACTAACAAATTCGATAGGTTCACAATTCACTTAAACATCAACTTCCATTGGCTTAAGAA
>OVAN01008092.1:0-18680 GCA_900406275.1 Anastatica hierochuntica | reverse complement strand
GAAGCGACCATTCCGAGCATCAAGCTCAAGATCGCACCCTACGAAGGTAAACAGATCCCATAGCTCACATGACCGCGTTCTGCATCGCGATGGGACAGACCAAATTCAATGAAGCCGACAAAGACGCCGGATACTGTCCGCTCTTCGTCGAAAACCTTTCCGGAGCAACTCTAAACTGGTTTTCTCGCCTAAAGGCGAACTCAATTAACAGCTTCAACGAGCTGTCAACCGCTTTTATCAAGCATTATTCGATGTTCATCGAGAAGGGAGCCTCGGATGCCGACCTCTGGACAATGACCCAGAAGAAAGACGAATCCTTGCGATCGTTTCTGTCCAGGTTCAAAGCAGTCATCTCTAACGTGGTCGTCAGCGACGAGGCAGGCATCGCGGCTTTACGGAATGCCCTCTGGTACAACTCCCGCCTGCGGGAGGACCTTATGCTCAACCGACCTACCTCCTTGGAGGACGCACTTCACCGCGCTTCAAGGTTTGTGGAAATAGAAGACGAAAAGAAGGCGTACGCAGAAAAGCACGCTTCTACAACAAAGACAATGTCCAAAGAGAAACCTAAAGAGGAAAAGGATAACAAGCGATCTTCCAGCGGACACCGATCTGAGGGAAGCAACTCCAAGCACAGGTCGTTTCAGATATCTAACCCCCAAAATTCAGAATGGAGCTCGGGATCCAACTCCAACTACAAGTCCAGATCCAACACCTGGACACAGAGCGACAAATCCAGAACCTCGGAAAAATTCTGCGAATTCCATAACACCTCGGGACATACGACAGAGGAATGCTATGGGTTCAAGCAGTATTTGTTTAACAAGTACAGGGCGGAGGAGCTTGCTAGGAAGAACGAAGATCATGAGGGGGTGCGGCCTCATAATGACATGGAACCACCAAAACGAGATCGGGACGCGAGGTAGGTGGAGAAGGCGGAACCCCCAACAGTTTGGAAATGAATCAATATGATTATGGGGCCAAGTCCTTTCTTCAACGAAACGGTCCGATCGATAAAAAGCTATAGTAGGCAGGCGAACTCAACCACCGACGACGTCCAAGCAGCAATAAGAGAAGATACCGTCATAGAATTCTCAGAATGGATAACTAGGAGCGTCATGCGACCTCACAACGAGGCCTTAGTACTTGATCTCATGATTGAGGACTGCGAGATGGCTCGAGCTCTAATTGATTCGGGCAGCTCGGTAAAGGTCCTCTACAAGGAGACACTCGACAAAATGGAAATCCCTGAAGAGCGCATAAAGAAATCAAAACAGCCTCTAACCGCCTTCACCAGTGCTACCACAATGTCTGTAGGGGCGATCAAGCTCAACACTTTCATTGGCGGTGTGAAGATGGAGACCAAATTCACGGTGGTAGAAGCCCCAGACATATACAATGTAATATTGGGAACTCCGTGGATACACTCAGTGAGGGCAATACCGTCCACCTACCATCAGTGCATCAAGTTCTCCACGGAGCACGGGGTGGTAACCGTCCACGGAAGCCAGCGGACAACAAGACTATGCTACGTTAATGAAAACAAGCTACGTAGGTCCCAAGAATAATACACATTCAAATCCGAGCTCCGGAATCAAGTCCGGAGGCAACAGATCAAGTCGAACCATCCAACCCTGAGCTCGGTAAAATCAGGCAGGTGTGTATCGACCCTGGTAACCCCGACCATTGCGTGGGGGGTAAGAACGAATCTGGAGAAAGAAATTTTCAAGGAGTTGGTAACATTCCTCAAAGAGAACAAGCACACCTTTGCTTGGACGATAGACGACATGTCGGGGATAGGCTTGGACATCACATTCCACGAGCTCAATGTCGATCCGACTTACAAGCCAGTTCACAAAAAGAGGAGGAAGCTCGGCACGGAAAGAGCGGATGCAGTCAACGTGGAGGTAGAACGACTGCTCAAAGCTGGTTCAATTATTGAAGTCAAGTACCCAGACTGGTTAGCTAACCCGGTGGTCGTCAAGAAGAAGAACGACAAATGGCGGGTTTGCATGGACTTCACCGACCTCAACAAGGCATGCCCGAAAGACTGTTTCCCTCTCCCGCTCATAGATCGGTTGGTTGAGGCCACAGCTGGGAACCAATTGCTATCATTCCTAGACGCCTTCTCCGGATATAACCACATATTCATGCACCCGAATGATAGAGAAAAGACGGCCTTCGTGACCGACCGGTAACTTTACTACTACAAGGTGATGCCATTCGACCTCAAAAACGCTGGAGCAACATATCATAGGTTGGTAAACAAAATGTTTTCCGATCAGCTCAGCAAGATGATGGAGGTGTACATCAAAGACATGCTGGTCAAGTCATTACGCGAGGATGATCATGTCGGCCATTTGCGAGGGTGTTTCTCAGTTCTCAACAAATACGGCATGAAGCTTAACCCGGCCAAATGCACCTTCGCCGTCACCTTCGGAGATTTCATGGGATACCTGGTGACCCAACGCGAAATCATGGCCAACCCCAAGCAACTCTCAGCTATCATGAACATGAAGTCACCTACCACGATGCGGGAGGTACAACGGCTCACTGGACGGATAGCGGCCCTGAGCCGGTTCATTTCCCGATCTACCGACAAGTGTCTCCCGTTCTACCAGAAGCTTCGCTCCAACAAGAATTTTGAATGGGATGAGTCATGTGAAGAGGCATTCACCTAATTGAAGACATACCTCACCACACCTCCAATGTTGTACAAACCAGAAACTAGCGAAGTTTTATATCATTACATTGCGATGTCCAGCGCGGCGATCAACGGAGTCTTAGTACGAGAAGAAAGCAACGAACAGAAGCCCATTTTCTACATCAGCAAGTCTTTGGTAGACGCTGAGACTAGATACATGGTGACCAAAAAACTAGCATTGGTTGTGGTCACATCGGCGCGGAAGCTCCGCCCATACTTCTAGTCTCACTCCATAGCCGTGTTGTTTAACCACCGGCTCCGCACCATACTCCACAACCCGACACAGTCAGGACGTCTAGCCCTGTGGGCAATTGAACTTAGCGAATACGACATCGAATATAAGCCCCGAACTGCGCTAAAGTCGCAGGTCCTGGCCGAGCTCTGAAACAGAGGTTCCAGGTACCTGGACTCTATACGTGGATGGTTCTTCCTCCACCAAGGGGTCTGGCATTGGGGTGCAACTTGTGTCACCAACCGGAGAAACTATAAAGCAATCTTTCCGTCTCGCATTCCCGGCCTCCAACAACGAGGCGGAGTATGAAGCATTGCTCGCGGGGCTACGTCTGGCGAAGGCAGTTCATGCAAAGAAGATTGGTGTATTATGCGACTCCCAGCTCGTCGCGAACCAATTCAACGGGGAGTATGAAGCTCGGGATGATCGCATGACTGCGTACCTGAAGATGGTGCAAGCGGAAGCAGCAGCATTTGACGAGTTTTCCTTGACCAAGGTGCCACGAAAGGAAAACTCCGCCGCTGACGCGCTAGCCGCGTTGGCCTCCGCCTCTGCTGACAGACTTAGCCGTACAATTCCAGTAGAAACTCTGACCAAGTCAAGTATTAGCGAGATCCTGGCAGCACCGACCTCGGGAACTCATGACGACCTGTCAGGCCCGCAACACGCCATGGAGCTTCAAGAGGACGACCTCGGCAAAGACCCTGGCGACATTGCTCTCGAAGGAATTGGGGAGGGGGAAGACTGGCAAAATGAGATAAGGAGTTACATCGCTGACGGCGACGTCCCACCTAACAAGTGACAAGCTCGGAAGCTGAAGCAGTGGAGCGCGCGCTACACGTTATTTGAAGACAAGATCTTCCGCCGGAGTGACACGGGCGTCTACATGTACTGTGTGCACGGTGATGAGGTCAAGTAGATAATCAAAGAGGTCCACTCAGGAGTAAATAGGAACCACGCCAGCGGCAGGTCGCTAGCACAAAAGATACACAAGCAGGGATACTATTGGCCCATCATGGAACGCGACTGTCTGGCCTATGCAAGGAAATATGAGCGGTGCCAGAGACATGCCCCCATCATTCACCAGCCAACCGAGCTAATGAAGTCCGTCATGACGCCGTACCCGTTCATGCGCTGGGCAATGGATATAGTTGGCCCGCTGCACAAGTCCGACAAAAAGCAATACCTGCTTGTTCTTACAGACTATTTCTCTAAATGGGTCGAGGCAGAAGCCTACACAAAGATTAAGGATAAGCAAGTCATCGAATTCTTGTGGAAGAAAATCTTGTGCCGTCATGGTATCCCGCATGCAATCGTTATGGATAACGGCTCACAGTTCACCTCAAAAGACTTTGAGCAGTTTTGCTCCGTCTACGAAATCGCAATCATGTATTCAACGCCTCACAATCCCCAAGGCAACGGGCAAGCTGAAGCAACAAACAGGCAAATTGTAGAAGGCCTCAAGAAACGGCTGACTACCAAAAACGACATCTGGGCCTTCGAGCTAGATGGAGTCCTCTGGTCAGATCGGACCACGTCGCGACGTGGCACGCAACAGTCGCCTTATTCCCTCGTATATGGTGTTGAAGCAATGATACCCGCCGAGGTACGAGTGCTAACACTTCGCCGTCAGGTACTCCCCGAAGATGAACCCACCAACGACGAGTTATTAAGAATGAATTTAGATATGATTGAGGAGCAGTGGGAGCTCGCCTTCAGGCCTACCAAAACGAGGTCACAAAGTACTACAACAAAAATGTTAGTCCACGCACTTTCCAAGAGGGCGACTTGGTCCTCTGGCGCGTGGTCCAGAACACTTCCGAGTACCAGGCTGGCAAGCTCGGTGCGAGTTGGGAAGGCCCTTACAGCATCGCCAAAGCGCTGCACCCAGGGGTCTACAAACTTCTTCGCCTAGATGGCACGTCGGAACCTCATCCGTGGAGCTCGGTGAACTTGAAGAAGTACTACTGCTAAAATTCATTTCTGCTTCCTGTTGAAAAAAAAATAGGTCCCTTGGACCTCAATGTAATTGAACTACGCAAAGGTTTGATCCCTCCGGGGTACGTAGGCAACCCATTGAAGGTACAACTGTTATAATAAAAACACATACTCTTTAACATGTTCATGTTCAAGTCCTTTATCTTACGAAGCTCGGTGGGGTCGACGCCCTGGCCAGGTCCCCGAACTCCGAGTTATCTGCGTGCTTCTCACAAGTGCCTAGGTGAAACGACACCATGGATGTGGAAAGGCAGCCTTTGGATGGTTCCCCACATTCTGGTATGACTTTTCATAGGAAAGCTGGACCACGTCCGCAAAACACTCAAAAACCAAAGTCTCCCCTTTACTTAAGTAGAAAATCTTGAGTGTGGCACGGCGTAAGCCAGCACCGCGCTGCGCCTAGGCGCCAAGTCCTGAAACAAGGTAAGCCGGGGACATTCTTCGCGCCTATGTTCGCTACGAAAGATAAGAGTGAACTCAATGAGAGGGCTCTTGCATTCCACAGGTCGTGAAACTTGTGGTTAGAAGTAACATTCTCTTCTTAACAACTTTCTCCCGCTATACCAAAAAAGAAGTTTGGAGTCAAGATAAAAAAAACAAAATACCAAAAAAGAAGCCTGGAGTCAAAGTAAGAAAAACCAGAAAATAAAGCATAGGCTTTGACCTAAGCATCAACAAGATGCTTTCGCGTGCTTCTATTTAAGCATCAACAAGATGCTCTCATGTGCTCTGACTTAAGCATCAACAAGATGCTTTCTCATGCTCTAACTTGGGCACCAACAAGACGCTTTCGAGGGCTGGAGCTGTTAAGCTTCGAATTAAAGCACCCCGGATAGAGCTCCTGGTACCTGGCCAAAGCGCAAACCCGCCAGAGAGTTTGTTGCAAAAACTAAAACCGAGTATCAACTGCTCCGGGTTATAGCCTGCTAACTAACCCGCAAGAAAGAGCTAAGGAAAGTAGAGCAACTCTTGGAGTTTAAGAAAGAGCTAAGGAAGGTAAAGCAAATTTTGAAGTTTAACTTAGATTAGAAAGATGGATAAAAGCCCTCCCGGGCACCAAGAGTCAAGTTCAAAATAAAAAGGAAAGCAGAGATACTAATAGAAACTAGCAAAATTCTAAAACAAATTACAAAAGAGAGTGACAAGGCCACAGGCGGCCTATTCTTGGGTTTTTTCACGGTCTTGGGCGAGCTCGGAGGCGACACTCAGGGAGATAACGACAGCGTTGGACCCCAACTGATCAATCTGGAGGACCGGAGGAGTGGGTAAGGCGTTGTCGACAACAAGAGTCTCCGCCGAAGGCGCCAAGGCCGGAGCAGCTGGGACCATGACAGCTCGGGGGGATCAACGGCTACGGAGGAAACCTCGGCCTCAGCAGGAGCAGGAGTAGGAGCAAGGATTGCGACCAAGGAAGATCCCTCGGAGCTGTCCGACACCAGGGAAACCCGGAGGTCCTCAGCAAGATTGAGCTCAATGATGTCCATCTCATTGAGCTCGTCAGCAAAACCCTCAAGGGCTGCCGTCATGTCTTCCCTCTCAGCGTCGAGGTCGGGCTCATTCCCTTAGGCCTTGCTCTCCTTGATCTTGTCTATAAAGTCAGCTCGGGCCTTGGCTTGAGATTGCAGGAGAGCATTCTCCTGTACAAGTTTGGCGTCCTCTATAGCTCACTCAACCTTCAGGAAACGGGCCTCCTGCAGCTCGTTGAAGAGATCGTCGGCGTTGGTCTTGGCCTCAGCCAAGCGTTTCTCCATCTCCTTCATCCTCTTCTGGGCCTGCTCCTCAGAAGTCTTGAGCTTCCCGAGAGCTTGGGACCAGGATGCTTCAAGAGCTTCATTCCTGACTTCAACCTCAGCGACCTTCCGGGCCATGTCCTTCAGCTCGAAATCCTTCTCATTGGCAAGCTTGACGGCCTTGCTGCTCATGCCCTTCTCGATGTCGAGAGCGTGGCGGTCCTGGAACCATAGAGACTTCATGCGAGCTAGCTCAGCTTCATACTCTAGCCGAAGGCGGTTGAAGAAGCCCATTCTGTGGAAACAAGAAATTGGGAATCAGGAGGAAGTAATCAAACTTGAGGAAGTAGGGTCCAAGGAGGCTACTTGAGTATAGCGGACGCAAAACTCCTGGTAGGAGTCCGATTGCAGCTGGAACTTCTTAGGAGGAGCCGGGCTATCATGGAATTGGACACCTTCACAGAACTTCACAGCGGCCTCCCTTCTGTGTCCAAGGGAAGAAGGCTCAGGACGGTCGAGCTTCAAAGCGTGGCCAGCGTACAGAGGTTGGGAAGAGAGGGTCGCGGGCTCCGAGCTCGCGGGAAGCCCTTTGTCTTTTGGCTTCCTAGGTTCTGACCTTGGCGGGTCAGAAGACCTCCTCTCCTCCGACCTCCGGCGGTCAGAAGAACTTCTCTCACCCGACCTGCTCCGGACAGAGGACCTCCCCTCCTCGGTGTGTTGCCTCTTTGAGGAGCCTGTGGAAGGAGAGGGGGTCGCGAGCTCGCAGATCCTTCCTGCCTGAGCTCCCAGAGGGCTCCGTAGCACTCTCCTTCCCCCTTCTCTTCTTGGCAGCCTCACTGACCACAACAAGGGAAGTCTCACGGCTTGAGGGCGGCGCAGCAGCAGGAGCTTTTGTCGGAGGAGGGGGATCAAGCCAGATGCAGCGGGCGGACCCGCACTTCTAGGGGTCTTCCCAGAGGTAAGAGCCCGCTCCATGCTCTTCGGGGGATCGGAAACCTGGGCGTCAAGACGGCCTTCCCGTAGGAGCTGCTCTTTCTCGGCCCAGAGATGATCCTCTTCCTCCTTCCTGGACTTCTCCGCCAAGACGCTTGCCTTAGCAGCCTTTTCATCAGCTGCTCTCTTAACAGCGGCAGCTTTCTCCGCCTCGGCCTTCTGAGCGGTGACCTTCTCTTTCTCTGCCTTCTTGCGACGGGCCTCAGCAGCCCGCTGTTCCAGGTTCGACATTTGGACCACGGGACGAACCATAGCTGTGGAGGGCTGGATGCGTAGAGGAATGACGGAGGGAATTTGTCTGCCCTAGCTGCGACGACCCTGGCAAAGGCTCTGGCAATACGATCAGGAGTGAAGAAGGCACAGGTTTTGTTAGGAGCTCGCTTTAGAGGTGCTATCACTTCCTGGAGGTCAACTGGGAGAGAAGGCTTCGTGCGTATAGGAGCAACTGCAAGATAGAGAAAAGGAAGCAAGTCAAAAGGGGTGAAGGCAGAAAAATGAGAACAAACAGCGACCTGAAATAGGTCGGCTACCAGGGTCTAGGTTCCACATCCGGCGGGTGGAACCGATAAACTGCTCTGGAAGTGAGTTGACATCAGCTAGGACGTAGAATTACGCCTGCTCCCTGAGGTTGTTCTTGATCTCGGGGAACGCAACTAGCTGCGGACGGCCAGAGACGTAGTAATGGCCCGTCTTAGCAGAGGCTTTGAAGTTGTTGAGGAGCTCCAGCAGCTGAACTCCTAGCTCCACATCTCTCTCTGCAGCGATGACCATCAGTCCTAGAATTGTTCTGACAGTCCCCGCCGTTTGCTGAGAAAAAGCAACAGTCCGGCGCCGACAATACAAGAAAAAGAGCTCCGGCAAAGGGAAGAAGAAGTGGCTCTTAAGGAAGTAGGACTCATACAGGCAAAAGAAGCCTTCAGGAGAAGTCTAGGGCCTCTCTGAAGGGGTAGGAAGTTGGATAAACACTGAATCTGGGATCCCGCACTTCTCCCTCAGAGAACTTATCGATTTGGGCGTGCTGGTGGTCGGCACGGCATTGAAGAATGCAGCGGCGGGGGTGATGGTTAACGGCACCGCCGGAATCGCCACTGAAGTCGCGTGAGCAGGACCAGCCATATCGGTCTCACCTTCTCCCTCTCTCAAGATAAGTGAGAAAGGGGAGAATTCCTCATTCTCCCCAGAATCAGGGCGATAGACAGGAAGGTCAACTGAAGGAGAAGAAAGAAGAGGTCTTTTTGCGGGGGACCCTTGCGTGTCTCTGACCACAGGCGACGGAGACGGAGGGCCCTGATTAGAAGAGGAGGCGGCTGTGGATGTAGAGGTGCGCTTCGAGGGTTTCTTGCGAACTTAAGGCGCGATGGGATCCATTGAAGCTTCGGAGGAACAGGAGAAGCGCAGAAGGACAGGGATTGCAGGAGACGAATTGCAGCGGATGATACAAAAATCGCAAAATAAAAAAAGCAAATAAGGAGAAAATAAGGAGAACAAAGGAAACAGAGCAAACCTTTTCTTTTTCTTCAAAGGGGAAGTCGAATCGCAATGAGGAGGGAAGGCAAAAAGTCCCACCTTTTCAATGACACGTCCCATAGGCGTGGTGACGTGGGCGGCGGATTAGACACAACTGGGACCCACCAGCAAATCAAATCTTTCTAAAATCTCGCTAAACACAAGATCTCCAAATCAAATTTTCCGGTTCATTTAAGGCAATTTGGGTCGGTTAACTCCAAATCTGGTCCAACCATAATCTTCTTGCCTTAAGAGGAGCTAATCAAGAGATCCTAATCCGAGGATCTCCAGCCAAGCTTCCATAAGCCAAGCTCTAGGGGGGCTATTGGTGGAGGTGGTGTCCACCATACCCGGTTCAGAGTAAACCGACCCAGTAGTCAACCGGAGAACCAAGGAGCTAATGGGCCGTTGAAGCCCGTTAAGGAAAAGCTGGCCTTACTCGCAAGAAGAAAAAGAGGACCGGTCGATTCAAGCTAAAAGATGAATAAAAACTGAAGAATCAACATTAATGAGAAGAGTGAATGCTGATTAATGGAGCAGTTACATGGAGGAGGAGGGATAAAAGGAGAAGAAGGAGCTGAGGGCAAAGGATCGGATTCTTCTTCTTAGAACTTTTCTAGTAGCTATTGTAAACATTTCTCTCAAAAATCAATAAAATTTACAGCTTTTATTCACATCGCGTCTCAAACCATATACCCCATATTCTGTGTGGATTTCAGATCCAACAGAGACAGTTACATCTCTACTACATATAAGTCTCAATTATAGAGCCGGACCATGCTATCGTGTGACCACTGGTTGGAGAAGAGTTCGAGTCTCTTTCATCCCTGAGCAACCCGAGCGAGGTGTCTTTCATCTTCTTCATTCATCTTCTTCTCCATCTTCGATTCCTTGACATAGGTTCTTCGAATCTCATTTCGTTGAATCGATTTCTTCACATTGTCTTCCGCTTCTACTCACATAATCGATTTAGATCTCTCCAGATCTGAATCAATCTCTTTAAAATCTCCATTGTTGTCACCAATCATGGGGAAACACAAGTGCTAGTCGAAATATCGTTCAAACACACCAGAATCTCCTGAGGTTTCTTCTCTGATGCATCGATCTAACTCGAAGGAGCAACAAATCTTCAACGATACTTCTGGATCTCATGCTCGTACTGGATCCATTCGCAAATCGCCTCACACTGTCTTTGAGGTATCTGATTCTCCTGATAATCAACATAGTCCATATCATTTGCATAGTGTGGATCATCCTGGTTTATCATTAGCATCTGAACTCTTAGATGGTACGAACTATGGAACTTGGTTAGTTGCGATGACCACGAGTCTTGAGGTGAAGAATAAGATAAGTTTTATAGATGAATCTCTTCCTAAACCTGCAGAGGATGATGCTTTTTATAGAATATGCTGTAGATGTAATAGTATGGTGAAGTCATGGTTGCTCAATAGTGTGACGAAGAAGATCTATTCTAGTATTTTGTACATCAAGAATGCTGCAGATATTTGGAAAGATCTTCATATGAGATTTCATAAATCTAATTTACCAAGACTTTACAAATTGCGTCATCAATTGCATTCTCTAAGGCAGGGAAGTATGAATTTGAATTCCTATCATACTTATACTCAAATATATTGGGAAGAGCTTAATAGTCTTCATATTACAGCACACACAGTGGAGGATCTATTGGCAGAGAGAGAAACAAACAGAGTGATTGATTTTCTTATGGGGTTGAATGAAAGTTATGACCATATAAGGAGTCAGATTTTGATGAAGAAGACTTTACCAAGTCTTTCAGAGGTATACAACATATTGGATCAAGATGATTCTCAAAGAAGTGCTAGAATCTCAGTCACTCCCCAAGTGGAACCTTCTGCATTTCAAGTTTCATCTAAGGCCTATTATGGTAATCAAAAGTCAAAGCATGTTTGTTCTCATTGTGGTGGCATTGGTCATACAGTAGACAGATGCTACAAGGTGCATGGATACCCACTAAGTCTCAAATCTAAAGGAAAACCTCCACCTCAAAAGTCAACACCAGTTTCTTCTTCTACCAATATGATTATGCATCCTGATCAATCAGAATAGAAACAAGAGATCAATAGCTCTCATATGTCTTATGGTTCAAACACAGGCTATCAAAACAACAAATCAGTGAGTTTTAGTAGTCAGCCTCTGACACATGAGCAAATTCAACAGTTCATTGCCTTCTTCAGTTCTCAGCTCCATAACCAGAGTTTCACATCATCATCTCAAGATGGTCTTCTTGCCACACCTTCAGCTGTACCATCCATTTCTAAAGTGTTTGGTACATTTCTCCCTCTTTATTCATTCTCTATCTTAGGAATGCCTTCTCTGCCTAACTCTGGAAATGTTGTTATTTCTGAAGATTCTTGGGTGATTGATTCAGGTGCTACTCACCATGTTAGTCATTGTAGATCCCTTTTCAAATTCTTAACCCCTTTGGTCAATACTTTTGTAACATTACCAACTGGTAACTCAGAGAGCATTTTAGGAATAGGTCCAATTATACTTAGTGAGAAAATTACTCTTCAAAATGTTCTTTATGTTCCCAAATTTCGTTTTAATCTCCTGAGTGTTAGTTCTTTAACTAAAGATGTAGATTCAATGGTTAGTTTTACTTCATCTACTTGCTTTATACAGGATCTTACACAGGAATTGATGATTGGCAAGGGTAGACAAGTCTCAAATCTATATGTTCTTGATTCAGGTTCTTTGCTTCCTGCTTCATCTTTACTAGAAAATAAAATAGTATGTTCTAGTCTAGCTGATGTTATTACATCGCATGCTCGTCTAGGACATCCTTCTATGTCTAAAGTTGAATTGCTTTCTAATTCTCTGTCTTTACATAAAACTGGAAATAGAAAATCATTTCATTGTAATGTTTGCCCACATGCTAAACAGAAGAGATTATCATTTTCTTTTGATTATAAAGTTTGCACTGAGTCTTTTTATTTGCTTCATATTGACGTCTGGGGTCCATATTCAGTTCAAACTCATGAAGGCTACAAGTATTTTTTTAACTATAGTAGATGATCATAGTAGAGCTACATGGGTATATTTGCTCAAAGCAAAGTCTGATGTTCTTACTGTTTTTCCTGAATTCTTAGCTTTAATAGAAAACCAATATAAAAAGAAAGTCAAGTATGTTAGGTCTGATAATGCTCCTGAGTTGTCTTCTGTTAATCTTTATAAAAGTAAAGGCATCCTTTCTTATCACTCTTGGCCTGAAACTCCTGAACAGAACTCCATAGTTGAGAGAAAACACCAACATATCTTGAATGTTGCTAATGCATTACTTTTCCAATCCAATATTCCTCTGGCCTATTGGGGAGACTATACTTATTGCAGTCTTCTTGATAAATCGTCTTCCTTCTCCCCTTTTAAACAACAAAACACCCTTTAAAATCCTTACATCCAAACCTCCAGATTATCTTTCTCTAAAGGTTTTTGGTTGTCTTTGTTATAAAAGCATCTCTGTCAAGTCTAGAACCAAATTTGATTCTAGAGCCAAAGCATGTGTGTTTCTTGGTTATCCCACTGGGTATATGGGTTACAAACTCTTGGATTTAGAAACTAATAGCATTTCCATTTCCAGGCATGTCATTTTTCATGAACATATCTTTCCCTTTGTCAATTTTAATCTTTCTGACATGACAAAGGCTTTCTTTCCTAGTTCTGCAGCTCCTAAAGATAGCTTGCATTCTGCAGCTTCTTCTTCTGATGATGATATCTTTCCTATGGCACCATCATCTTCTGATGTTAGTCTGCCTTTGGCCACTACATCACATAGAATACGCAGTAAACCTTCCTATCTGCAGGACTATATGTGCCAATCTGTTCATTCCCTCTATCCTTTATCTCAATTTCTTTCTTATGTTCATCTTTCTGAAACACATTTCTCTTTCATTAATTCCATTCTCTTGCAATCTGAACCCCTAAACTTTTTTGAGGCAAGCAAGATCAAAGAATGGTGTGATGCTATGGATGTGGAGTATAATTCTCTGGAGGGTCTTGACACTTGGGATGTTTGCTCCTTGCCAGAAGGAAAGAAAACAATCGGGTGTAAATGGGTTTACAAGCTTAAGTTGCATGCTGATGGTACACTTGAAAGGTACAAAGCCATGCTTGTTGCCAAGGGTTATACCCCAAAGGAGGGCATATATTATGTGGAAACATTCTCCCCTGTGGCTAAAATGGTTACTGTGAAGGCTATTCTGGCTTTGGCGGCTAAGAAGGAATGGTTTCTTCACCAATTAGACATCTCTAATGCATTTCTAAATGGTGAATTAACTGAGGAAATATATATATGGACTTCCCACCAGGGTATGCTTCAAGAAAGGGGGACAATCGTCCATCCAATGTTGTCCTTCGATTGAAGAAATCCATCTATGGTTTGAAACAGGCTTCACGCTGATGGTTCTTAAAGTTTTCCACTACTCTTGTGAGCTTTGGTTTTCAGAAGATTAATGGAGATCACACACTGTTTCTATACATCTCTGTTGACAGTTTTATTCTTGTTCTGGTGTATGTTGATGATATTATCATCGCTACAACAGATGAGGCAGCTATTCTTGGTATTGTAACCAAGCTCAAAGAGTGCTTCAAGCTAAGGGAGTTGGGTTAGCCTAAGTACTTCTCAGGACTGGAGATTGCAAGATCTGCATCAGGCATCTCTGTTTGTCAACATAAGTATGTATTGGAGTTGTTGTCTGATGCAGGATTAGTGGGATGTAAACCTTCTTCCATTCCCATGGATCCTATCTTGAAACTATCTGCAGGAGATTGTGAGTTATTACCTGAAGCAGAACCTTATAGGAGGTTGATTGGGAAGCTGATGTATCTTACAATTACCAGGCCAGACATTTGCTTTGCTGTGAACAAACTTTGTCAATACTCAGCTGCTCCAAGGTAACCACATCTTCAGGTAGCATACAAGGTTCTGCATTATCTCAAAGGTACAATTGGCCAGGGACTTTTTTATCCTGTAGATGATGATTGTCAGATCAAGGCATTCTGTGATTCTGACTGGGCACAATGTCTTGACACACGTAGATCAGTCTCTGGTTCTTGCATTTTCATTGGAGATTCTCTTGTTTCCTAGAAAGCAAAGAAACAGCAAGTGGTTTCTCATTCATCTCCCGAAGCATAGTATAGGTCCATGTCTGATACTGCTAGAGAAGTGGTTTGGTTGTCTCGGATGCTAAGGGATCTTAATATTGCTTGTTTCACGAGAGAACTAAACACATTGAATCTTAATGTCATTTGATCCGGGAAAAGATTGAGGCTGGTGAGATAAAAACACTTCGTGTTCGCTCAGAGAATCAATTGGCAGATGCTTTCACCAAGCCTTTATATCCGACTTTGTTCAACAAGTTTATGTCCAAGATGGGTCTCATTAACATTTTGACGCCATCTTGAGGGGGACTATCAATGTATATAGTTTTATTCTTATACTTGTACATAATAGATAGTCAACGTAGAGTAGAGAAGTCAACAATATACTTATATAAATACAGAATACTGAATAGTTGAATTAATTAATGAAGAAACATTTTGTTTTAACAAACTTTCTGATAGTTGGTTGAGTTCAAGAGGTTAGATTTATTCTTCTCCTCTTTCTTGTTGTTTTGTTTCACCTTTTATTTCTATTGTGTAGTAACGTTCATCTGAAACATGATCTCTTTATCCATGTTATGTTAGTACCTCTTGTCATGTCCGGAAGAAAACAAGTATTTTCTAAACCGAACCGGGATCAAATAGGCTACATATGTATAACTGAATTAAACCCAACTTAAAACTTGGTTAAAGTTGGGTAGTTAGAACTTATATCAATGCAAACCAAACGGAAACCAAACATTTCGTTGACTTCGACTTGGATATATAGATAAGTTAATGTGGAGACATAGTTATCATTATCAAAGGCATAATATTTTGGAATTTGGCAAGAATAACTCCTGAGACAAGCATAGGCACGGCGTGTATATATGCGATTAAACATTACACTATATATTATTAAGATATAGACATATATATTATATATGGTTTCGAAAAGGACTATGTGGAATGAGTTAGATTCTTGATGTTCCAAATATCATCATCCCAGACAACATCGCTGAACAACATATTGTAGTTTCTTCCAACGAACTCAACGTCCCAAAAAGGCAACAACATGGTGCTCCAGGTCATCTCCTCCGCCACTCCGCCGTACCACAACTTCTCTTCCTCTGCCGCCGCCGCAGCAACTGCGACTGCCATGGCTGCTGCAGCCAATGATGAGTCAGTTCCCTCTTCTTTCATCTCCTCCCTCTGTCTCTTCATATTAAAAAGTTTTGGTGGTTATGGTGTGATTGGGCTCTTGTAGAGATTGAAGTCAAGAGGATAGGATATTTATAAGGAGATAAGAGGCAGATGCAGAGGAAGTGGAAGGAGACATATGTAAGTTGGAGATAGAGAGAGACGTGAAGAGTTGTTTTTTTCTTTAAATTGTTTGGCCGACATTGGTTTTTATGTAGAGATTTTTTTTTTTTGTCAACGTTTTTATGTAGAGTTAATAGATCAAAATGACCAAAAAACTCTTACTTAAAGTTTAGGTTTGTCTAACAATATTTAATATAGTATTGGAAGTTTTCCAAACTATCTTAGATAGATAATAATAGGAAAAATGCCAAAAAAATCTCAAACTTTTAAATTTTGACCAAAAAAATCCTTTAGGCGTTAAATTAGATTTACCTTCCGTTAAATATGAAAAGACGTCGTTTTGATGTTAAATCGAATATAAAAAAGACTACTTGACCGAGATTCGAACCCCAAACCTCAGGTAATAGACAAACATGCTTTACCAACTAGGTCAATTAACATTGTCATACATTATTTTCTCACACCTCAATATATCAAGTTAGTTTTTCATTTCTATAAATTAGTTTAATAATTTAATAAATTATTTAGTTTAATAAATTAATTTCATAATTAAATAAAATAATTTAATAAATAAATAAATAAAGTTGTTTCTAAATTCAGTTATTTAAATTAATTTAATAATTAAACTATTTCAAAACTAATTTATGAATTAAATCATTAAACTAATTAATATTACTGAGTTTTAAACTAATTTTTTATTTAATTATTAAATAAATTTATTTATTAATAACATATAGAGATATATAGTCTATTTACAATCTTTTTAAATTTTTTTATTTTGAAAACTAATTTATTTAATAAATTATTAAACTAATTAAAATTACTGAAGATTAATATTTTATTTAATTAATTAATTTATTTTTATATTAGTTCATTAAATTAACTAATTTATTAAAATATTAATGTTAAAAATATCTTCATATAATTGGAGGCAAACTAGAATAATAATTTAATAAATCAATTAGTTTAATAAATAAATTATTTTCTAAAATTATAAAAAGTTAAAAAAATGATTGAAAAACTATATATGTTATTAATAAATTACTAAATATACGTTATAAATTATTAAACTAATTATAATTATTAATTTCAAGCTGATTTATTTAATTATTATATTATTAAATTAATTTATTAAACTAACAAATTTATTAAATTAACAAATTAATTAAATTATTAAACTAGTTTATAGAATTCCAACACTAACTAGATATATTGATGTGTGAGAAAATAATTTACAAGAATGTTAACGAGCTTAGTTTGTAAAGCATGTTTGTGTAATACCTTAGGTTGGGGTGTTCGAGTCTTGGTCAAGTAGTGTTTTATATATTCGATTTAACATAAAACAACGTCGTTTTGAGAGTTATCAAAACGACATCGTTTCATATTTAACGGAAGTTAAATCTGATTTAACGGTTGACTTTTGTTGGGCTTTTTTTAGCCTGGTCAACAAAATTTTGAGATTTAAATGGCCAAATTTTATAAGTTGAGGATTAAAATGGCTTAAGTGAAAGTTGATGATTTTTTTGGCCAAAATTTGAAAGTTGAGAATTTTTTGGCATTTTTCCCTATAATAATATAAATTTTTCATGTAAAGATAAAACAGAGAAACTTAATAAATAGAATTACGGGTGTTATGAGTAATCGAATTAACTTAAGAATAGTTTAAAAATATAGAGAGAAAACGAAATTAAGGTAAACACCTGCCATAGGTTTTTCTTTTATTGATTGTATGAATGAATAAATTACAAAGCCCTAACATACATATTTATAGCTTCTAAACCAACTTCTTAAATTGTCTAGACTTTGGGTCTTAAGTCCATTAAGAAACAGTATAGCATGGACCTACGGTCCACACACCCTCGCAGATGTCAATCTCGACTTAGACATCTTCCTGAATGTGACCGTTTATTGGTTCATATATATTTAACTGATCTTCAGAATCAAAAACGGGTCTACGTACATGATATTTCCAAAACATGGTTCACGATGGATAAAGATATACAAAAGATAGTGGTGAATTATTCTGAGAAAAATTTTACTTCCACTGACTCTTTAGATTTTGAGGATTTCTTGGAAAATCTACCTTCAAAGACTATGAACAAACCAGTGAAATGCTTATGACAAACGTTACAAAGGAGGATGTTCGTAAAGCACTTTTTTATGCACCCAAAAAATGCCAAGACCGGACGAAAAGACTACACTATTTTTCCCAAAAACCTTGGCGCATAATCATATCAGATTTATTTGGTTTGGTCAATGATTTCTTACAGAATGAACATTTCGACCAGAGGTTAAATATGAAAAATATTTGTCTCATTCCTGAGATGTAAAGATCAACTAGAATGACAAAGTTTTGACCAATTAGTATATAACATCGAGTATAAAATAATTCTTAAAATCTTCGGTCAAAGGTTGAAGAAAGTCCTTCCACGGTTGATAACGGAAACACTATCAACTTTTTTTCCAAGACATCTAATTTCAGACAATATTCTTATTGTTCATAAAATGTTTCATGGCCTCCAAACAAATAACTCGTGCAAGGACATATAACTCATGCCAAGAGAAATTTATGGCAATCAAAATAAATATGAATAAAGCCTATGATAGGGTTGAGTGGACTTGTGTGGAACACCTTCTATAAAAGTTTGGTTTTGCGAATAAATTGATTGTTTGGATGATTTGGTGCATTCAGTCGGTACAATATATGTATTTATTAATGGACAACCTCAAAAAATGATAAAACCGAACAAGGGTCTCAAGAAAGATGACCTTTTTATCGTTGTACCTATTCATCTTATGTACAGAGGCTCTGATTGCAAATCTAAATGATGCAAAGATAACAAAGTTAAATACGGAATTAAAGGTTGGACGTTCAAATCCATTCGATCTCTCATTACTTTATTCGGACTGATGAGGCATTTGGAATACTTAGTTCATACTCGACCATACCTTAGTTATGTTGTTCACTTGTTGGCGCAGTTTCTTGAAAAGTCACGTTAACGCCATTGGGAAGTTGTTATTCGTGTGGTTCGTTATTTGAAGGGAGCACCAGATCAAGGTATTCTTTTAAGCTCTC
>OVAN01008091.1:0-18685 GCA_900406275.1 Anastatica hierochuntica | reverse complement strand
AAATAATTTTTTTAAACTAAGAAATTAGAAATAAATAAAATAAGAAAAAAAAAATGAAAAAACTAATAAAATATAAAGCTTATAAAAATTGGTTTCACGATTTTAAATAATTGATATTTAATCAATTATAATTTTTTTTGTTTGTTTTCTATTTTTGTTTATTTATAGCCTCTTAGTTTTTAAAAACTTTTGTTTTTATTCACCGAAATTTTTATTTATTTCTTATATTTTTAATATTTTTCGTTTATAACTCATTTTTAAATTTTTAATAAACATTTAAAAATTTTAATTTGGTGTTTTTAGTTTTAGAACATTTTTAGTTTCTCAATATTTTTAATCAATTAATTTTGAGTTTTCATTTTTTAATTTCAAAATTTTCATATTTTTAAGATTTTTTTTTGTATTATAAAACTTATTTTAGTAATTTCAATAAATATTCCAATATTTTTAATTATTACAAGTTAATTAATAAAATTTATTAATTAATTATTTAAATTCATTCAAATAATATTATTTTAGTGTCACGTCAACGGTTCCGTTAGTATATTTAACGGAACCGTTAAGTCAATGGTTAGCGTGCTCAATTTAGCCACTTTTAAAATTTAAATTGTTAAAGTTGTCACTTCAAAATTTTAATGTAGAAGTGAAAAATTTTCAAGTTTTAAAACGGAAGTGGATGCCACTTTGAAGGTTTTTATGGGATTTTCCCAATTGAAAAGTATGAAAAGTGATGAATTGTGGTATAAAATTATTAAAAAGAAAAATTAATTTACTATGAAATAAATGACCTCAAATAATTAGGATGGAAAAAACAATAGAATCTTAACGCCCAATAAAAAGGTGTCACGTGGCTTGTCTCTCTTCTCTCTTGCTTGATTCAACATTTTGAATAAATTCAACACCAATTAATCCACCTCATATTCAACACCTTATTCAACACATCCATTGGAGGGATTAACCTGTTGAGTTATATATTCAACACCTGCATTGTGCATAGTTTTAGAGCAATTGAAGTTTGGCTGCAAAAATTTTATTTTTTTAACCCCTAAACGTTCTCCTTTAATTTATCACATCTTATATCATTTTGTTATGGCTAGCCACTATATTAAAGTTAAAACTAGAGATTGAGCCGCGCGACTGCACGAGTATATTATAAAGTTTTATATATTTATTTTATCATTCAGGTCGAGTTTAGTTAAGGTATCTTCGGGTTCATATCGAATATAGTAACTTAAAGAACATTAGAGTATACTCAAAATTATTTCAAATTTAGTTAGAGTGTTTTAGGCCTTTTGGGTTTATATACGGGTATTTCGGAGTTTTTTCGTGCTTTTCAAATTTTTTGGGCTTTCTCAGGTTTTTTGAATTTCGGGTTTGGGTTTTTAGTTATTTCGAGTTTTATGTTCGGGTTCATGTTTTATGTTCGGGTTTAGCTGTGAGATTTTTGAATTTTTCGGTTATCCATATGCATTCAGGTTTGGTTCGGATAATTCACGATACCTGAAACCATAAAACAAAACCTGCTGGTATAAATTTTTTAATTAATTTACCAATTTTTTTAGCTTCTCTTATGACAATTTCAATTTTTATTTATTTAAGAAAAATTTTAAGTTATATTTTTTTTAGAAAAAACATCATATGACTAAACTTATATTTTATAGTTTATATAAATTATTTTGTTATAAATTTTAGATGTTTTTAAATTTTATCATTTTATGATTTTTTTTTGTATTTTAGTACAAATTTTATTTTAAAAATATTAATTTTTTTCTAACGTCTTTATTATGTAATAAAAAATGCCTTTGGTCTTCACACAAAATATCCTCTAAACCAATTGGTATGAAAATGAAACACATTGAGGATACTCGACGAAGTGGCTTTTTAGCTATTTGGTCTGAGGCTTTATTTGAATTTCTTGGAACCCAAGAGAATGTCACGTCCTGAAATCGTTTCCGCCAAAACTCAACTTCTTGTATTAAATTGTGAAGACCAAAATGTAGTTGAGTTATCCTACGAATGTTCACCAATGTGATGTTATCCCCATCAAAAATGCATTACCGATAACCTCAGCCCATACTTGTTGCATTGAAATCAATAAAGTGTGGAGTTCCAACTCTAAAGAGGTTTGTGAGGGCTTACTGCTTGCGATCCCCACACAAATAAATGTTCCTTGCTTGTCACGGATTATCTAACCTGCTTTAGCATTACATGATGCATCTCTTGACCCATCAAAATTGCATTTTATAAATGGAGGCAATGGTTTTTGCCTTTGAGACGGCTTCAGAACTAAGGAAGAGGTTTGAGAATTCGAGAGTCTGGAATGTGATGTAATTTCTGCAGCATTCTCCTTAGCATATCTTAGATCCATGAACCATGTGTGACTTTGTTGCTGATAAACCAACTTATTTCGACTCTTCCATAGTTGTCAAAATATCCAAAAAGGTAGTTGTTTCTAGAAAATTATGAACATGTTACTTTTGTATATATCAAAAAGAAGAGTAATCTTATCATCAAAGCTAAGGAAGAAATCATGAAAATATTAATATTATAATACAACTATTTGAAAAAGTTATTTTTATCTCAATTTAAAAATAAAATATATCTTAAATTTCTGGTAAGAAATGATAATTTTTGTTTTTAATTAAGTATTATATCTTCTTAACGAAATATAATAATGTATATATTTTGGGATAACAATAATAAAATATTATAATATATTAAATGTCATGATCTAAATGCAATGATAGATTATATAAATCACATATGAACTAAAATTTTTTTTTGATAACCAGGAGGTTCAGGGCCCGTGGGCCCCTAATCCCCAGAGCGGGGTCAGACCAGATAAGATATTCGTCTTTGGCGAACCAACCCCTCCCAACGCAGCTTGAACCCGTGATCTCCTCTTTTAATAAAATAATAAACGGACTTTTACCATTGGGCCAACACTTCGTTGGTTAAAAATTATTTTTAAGAATAGTTCGCTTTTAATAGTATATATTTTAACAAAAACTTTCTTAAAATCTTTACAATTACAATATGTACAGTCCTACCAATCAAAGAGTTATACAGTATATATGTATAATTAACAGTCATCACAATCGCATGTATTTTGACCATTAAGATTTCTTGTTCCTTACGTAAGTTACACTGTAACGACACTTCGTCGTTAACTGACCTAACTTGGTGAAAACAAAAACACACATCTTAAATTATTTATCAGTTGCGTTGTTTTATAAGTCGTATATAGAGGAACCGGTTTTCGCCTTAAGAAACTACTAGAGTTCTGTGCAACTGTGCAAGTGTTTTTTTTTTAAATTTTTATGTATTAAATTTATGATTGATCATGTTTATATTTTTTAAATTTTAGGTTCGGAATTTTCAGATATTTCGAGTTTTGAGTTCGAGTTCAAGTACATGTAGAATTTTTTAGATTTTCTATTTTTTCGAATTTTGGGTTCGAGTTTAAATTTGCGATTTTCGGGTTATTGGTACAAGTTCGACTTCGGTTGGATAACTACTGATATCCGAAATATCATGAAACAAAACGCGTTGGAGATATTTATTTATTTAAAAGTATAAGATGACTAAACTTAAATTTTTATAATTTATAAAATTACTTTTAAAGAGTGTATCTTTATAAGTATATTTGAATGTCTTTCATAATCTTTTTATTTGTGAAGGAGTAGTTAGAGTCCGTTTTTATTTTTTCAAAAATTCATTAGATACATCATATACATTTAATAAGATTTTTAAGACACTTTCAAAAATCACTCATGAAAAAGGTTTTATACTTCTCTTTTAATAGATAACACTAGAGTTGAACCCGCACACTGCAAGGATATATTTTTGATTATACACATGTTTGTTCGTATATTATTTTGTATACCATTTTTACATGTAGCTATTAATTTCAAATTTTTTATTTGGAAAATTTGTATATATGACAAAATTAGATTAATTAACTAAAAATATTATGTGTTTAACAAACATAATTTTGATTGCTTTAAATTGTTTTAAGTTTTATCATAAAATATTATTTTTTTACGAAAATAAAAATGTTTTGTGGATACTATTTTTTAAGAAAAATTTGGTATTTAAAAACTATTTATATGTAATGAGATTAACTATTTACATCTTATTTCTTTAACAAGCAAATCTTTATTCTGAGATTTGGAAATACAATTATTGGAATATTATTCAATATTCAAAATTGGAAATGAGTTAATTAGGTTTAATCAAAAATTAAATGGTAAGATAATGAAGATTGTGTTTGTTTAAAAATAGAAATCTTTATTTATTTATTAAGAACTTATTAAACAAAATATTTAAATTTAATTTTTTAAGAAAATTATTATAAAGATATTCTGATATTTTATTCTTTTTTCTTCATATTCTGATATTTTATTCATTTATAAAAAGATATGCTAATTTGAGAATTCTCTTTATAAGGTGTTGTAGTTAATTATGGTTTTCTTTAATTAAATTTTAAGGGCTTTTTCTAAAGGTTTTCTTTTCTTATAACGGCTAGAGTTTGAGAGTACTCAACTAAATAAGAAAGCTTTGTTCTTGGGGCATTCTTAGACTAAAGGAATATTATATCTCCTTGCGCTACCGTAGTTGTTGCTACACCATTCCCTCCATCCACACCATTTACTGTTTCCGTATCCGCGCCACACTGCATGCAATATTGTTCACAATTAATCTCTCGCTTCCGAAGATTATCGTTGACAACGATGTCCTGTTAAGAGGTGCTAGAGGAAGTGGCGGAGTTTTAGCGGACATGCCGATTTCCACACGTGATTCAATTCAAGAGTGGTGATATATAAGGACATGACAACCATTGTAGTAAAACTTTCTCTACCCATCCAATATCCTAATTTAATTTAACTGTATACTTTTCAAAAATTTCAAAATGCTATTCTAGCAGATCACCGTTCGTAGGGCGACAAATTTAATGTATAATAATGATAGCGTTTATGAGTGATGCGTAAAATATTAAATATGCACGCAACATAATCATCTTGAAAACTGTTCGATGATTTGAGACAAAGGGACCAAAACAAATAGAACCTTCCTTATATATCCATCCATCAAACGTCCTCATACACGACTGTGATTTTGTCACGTCTTCTCGCCGCATTAAAATTAATTAATTTTAGGTTTTTAGTTTCATGCTTTGTAGGAAAAAATGTTACATAACTTTTTTTTTTGTCAACATAATAAGCTGTTATTTTCTGCCTCTATTTTTTCTCCGTATTACATCAAAAAAAGACACGTGTTTAGATATATAGTGGAAGGGCGGTACCGAATCTCCTTGACTCGACTTTATATATTATATATATTCATGAAAAAACTCATTATCTTTTCAATTACTAATTCAACTTCTCAAAGCTATTAGCTTCCTCTCTCTTTTTCTAACTTTCTCAAAACATAATAACTTTCATAAAGAGATGGGAAAATCTTCAAGCTCGGAGGAAAGTGAAATGAAGAAAGGGCCATGGACTCCGGAGGAAGACGAGAAGCTCGTCGGCTATATTCAAACGCATGGTCCTGGAAAGTGGCGAACCCTCCCTAAGAATGCCGGTAAATTCTTATCCGACCACATGCATAAATATAAATACATATGCAAAATTGATAAATCCTATTTTATCAAAAAAAATTGATAAATCCTATGTCTTTTTGCAAAATTGATAAAGCCCTTTTTACAAAAAAATAATAAAAAAAGAAATTGATAAAACCCGAACACATGCATGCATAAACATACACATGCATAATTTGTCTTCTTGCATTTTGTGTTTATATTTGAAATTTTCTAGGAATGATTAGCATGTTATATCATGAAAATGTTAACGTTAGTGTTTATATTGCAACCAATCTCATAGTTGTTATTTTATTTTCTTGGTGTAAATCATGAAAAGGGTTAAAAAGATGCGGGAAAAGTTGTAGATTGCGATGGACGAATTATTTAAGACCCGATATCAAAAGGGGTGAGTTTTCTCTCCAAGAAGAAGAGACTATCATTCAACTTCATCGTCTCCTTGGAAACAAGTAAGGCTTTCTTCATCTTTTTCCTTTTCTTTTAGTTTATACTCTATCCATCTCATTTTTAAAGACGTTTGAGTTTTTTTTTTTTTTTTTTCACATATTAAAGTATTACTTTATATTTGATTCATTCTAAATTTAAATATTTTTTTTTTATTTTCTATCTAATAAAAATTCAATGTAAAACAATCCAGGAAAAATATAAATAGTAAAATAAGTGATCTTTGTATTGAAGAATGAAAAAGAATTTAAATTTTGGTTAAAACATCAATTAGTATACATAAGGAAAGTAAACATTAAGTAAGTTTTGTACGCATCATTAACAATAATAATAAAAAAAGTGACCTAGATTTCCACTACTACACCTACTTCATTTGACTTCCCTGTCTTTACATTTTTTTGCATGTACTTTTGATGTCATTCTACTAAAAAACAAGAACACTATCAAGGTCAACTGTCTAAAGCGAAACTTGCCATCTTCAACTCTTTGCAAGTATCTTAGCAAAGTAAAAACATATTACTTCACACCTTAACTTTATTTCGAAATCTAACTCAGTTTTGCTCTTTAAATTTATGCATAGATGGTCTGCAATTGCTATTCACTTGCCAGGAAGAACAGACAATGAAATAAAAAACTATTGGAACACACATATAAAAAAGAAACTATTACGAATGGGGATCGATCCGGTGACTCATTGTCCCAGAATCAATCTTCTTCAGCTCTCTTCACTTCTTACATCATCTCTCTTCAAATCTATGCTGCAGCCAATGAGTACTCCCTTTGATCTCACTACTACAAGTATTAATCCTGAAGTCTTGAATCATCTCACTGCCTCTCTCGACAACGTTCAAACCGGATCATACCAACCAAACCAACAGCTTCAAACCACCCCAAACAATGAACAATTCAGTTTCACCAGTTTGCTCAACTCCACACCACCGGTTCAATGGGAAAACAATGGAGAATACATGGGAAATTATCTCGGTTCATGTGACCCATCAAGTAACCAAGTCCCTTTAACCGGAAATAACTCATCCGCAGCATTTATATCCGACGAAAGTAACGGAGAGAATTTCCAGTCCGGGTGGAGTTTCAGTTCATTAATGTTACCTTCGAGCAACTCTACCCCGTTGAACTCGTCATCCTCGGTTTATATCAATACTGGAAATGAAGATGATAGAGAGAGTTACGGTAGCGACATTTATCATCATCATGATCGTAGTAATAATGCTTTGAATCTCTCATAGTATGTTACTTGATTTAGTTCTTTGTTTTCTACAAAAATGTTATTTCTTCTTATTCTTCTTGCATTTTTTTTAAAAAATCATTGTGCGGTTTGTAATTGTATTACATACTTTCTAGTTTCTATATTAAGAGCTGAGCTTATGTAAAAAGTATATGTGAGAAATCTATAATATCATAAACCTCAACTTGTATTTCAATAACCAAAGCTCAAGTATTTGTAAAACTCAGAAATTCTTTTTGATGTACGTTAAGTTTCATCCAAAAAACGAAACCACAGCTGCAAATGCACAACGTAGTTATAGTATTTTAGGTATCGATCCCACAAAGACGAGTAGTGTATTAAGGATTTATGGAATTTCGAATTAGCTAAAAAAAGCAAAGAAGATTTTGTTTTTGGTTTTAAATAAAATAAAGAAACAAATCATAATGTAAAACTAGAGAAAAGATCAATGAATGATAAACGTTAGACAAATAGAAAATCATAGAGAACATAAACTAGCATGCAAGGGTTCTATTTTCGGGTACTTTTTAGCTTGGGTATAAAACACAAAATTCTTTCAACTTTCGAGGTTCGAGATTCTATACTAATGAACAACCAAGGGACAACGTATTTTGAACACTACAAGAAATATGGACTTTACTAGCACACTGAAAACGCTACCATATGATTTTCGTAGCGTTTGCAAGAACGCTATGTTAGCCGGAGCTATAATAGAGCACCACCCTATAGCAGCGTTTTTCTATACGCTATGGTAAATCTAGTTATCGTAGCGTTTTAGCTTCTACTATAATAATACTTTCTACGGCATTTCGTTTATGCTATTATTCTTTTTTCTATGCCGTTTGCTTTGTGCTGTAACAAATTTTATAATAACACATTTTATTTGCCATGGAATATTTTTTCGTAACGTTTGTATTTGTTGAGTTGTTCACCTATAATAGCATTTTACCCTATGTTATTGGATCCTTTTAGGAAGCTAATTTCTCGTGCTAGAAAGTTAGTTTTCATAGCTTTTTTTGTGTTGCTGTATCATTTTGTATAATGACACATTTGTGGGTGTTATTTTGTGCTATTATTAGGTTGTGGTCCATTGAATTGCATAATTTATAAACCTAAAAATAAATAATTAGAATATATTTTACTTTAATTAAACACATACGTATCACAAACATGTTAAAAGTATACAACCGATCTAAAACACAATACAATGCATAACAAAGAAAACATCTAACCAAGTGAAAAGGATAACAAGTTTTTACAAAAGTTTTTACAATGAAGCAACTTGATTTTAGACTATATACGATCACACTTGTCTCGTGAGGTCTGACCTTGTTCTTGTTTTGGGCGTCTTAATAGACCGTTATTCATGTCTCTGACCAATTTCCGGTACATTGGGTCAATGTCTTCTTCAGGTTCCTCAACCCGTATCAAGTACCCTAGAGAGCGTCTGAACTCGGTTCTGGTTATCTCTTCCACATCATTTCCTCCTGACGACTGTCCTTGTTCTTATTTTGGACGTTTCATTGGAACTGAGTTGATTGCTTGTTGTGGCTGTTGTTGGAGTCATGGTTGTTGCTTGAATTTTGGTTTCACTCCGTATGCCAGGAGTCCACAAATGATTCCCTTCCTTGCTTCCATTAGAGTTTCTAAATTGCCAAGGTGAACATAAATTAGATCTGAACAATAAATCGAAAATCAAAAATTATAACCTGAAGATGGTACAAGATATTGAGTCTGTTGGTTACTTTCGTATTTGTTCCCTTCCGAATGCAGCATTGCTTTGAATCTTTCCAGATTTGTAAGATTTGTTATCTTCGTAATTAGAAAATCTAATACTGAGGTAGAAGAGCAAAATATAGGGTTTAGAGTTCGCTAACCTTTTGAAATTCACTTATTCGGTATTTTAAGTGGATGGAAAGATAAGAGATTCGTGAGTGATGCAGAGAGAAATTGACATAGATAAGGAGGGCATTCGTTGGGAGTGATGGAAAGATTAGAGATTCGTGGTGGTTTGTTTAGAGATTGATTCGTCGGGAGTGATGGATTGGTGGTGGTTTGTTCATAGATAGATTCGTCGGGAGATAAGGAGATATAACCCTTAGCTTAAAATTATTGGTGGTAGTTTAACCTTTACTTTGGCGAGAGATATAAAGAAAATGAAATTTTATTTGGCTCCAAAAAATTTGGTATATTCCTTTGGCCCCAAAACTGAAAACGAAAAAAATTTGTTTGCCGAAAATATGTGTATTAACCTTGAAAAAACATGGGTTTTGTACTTTAAAAATAATGAAAAGAAACCAAATTAAATTAATATTATACAAAGATTCATCATTTGTGAACAAATAAACCATAAAAACTATAAATTTACCCTATAACCTAAAAATAAACACAAAAACTAAATCCTTAAAATAAAAGTGTGGATATATTACATCATTTTGTAAACAAATAGAATATTTTATCATTGTGTGTTTTGTTATCTTTTGTTAATAAACCCCAAACACTATAACAAAACCAATTTACTGTATAACATATAACTAAATTTGATTAGTTTCTGCTTATACGTAGTTGTAATTGGCTGAAAACAACAAAAAATTTAAAGTCAACATCTCGTTGATGTCCTTGAAAGTTCATTACGTTCCTATACCATAAGATGCTTAACACAAATCGAAAATCTAACGACTCCTAGATTTAAATTAGTTAAATGTTGTGTATATATTCTCACCTTAAATGACAATATCGAATAACTAGCTTTTTGCGTTGTTATAACCCTTAACCCTAAACTCTAAAATCCCTAATCTAAATTCTAATCCCTGAATGATTATTATTATTAAAAAAGAATAACTAGCTTTTTGCATTGTTATATTATATCTCATATTTAGACATTTTATTTTTGGCGTTGTTGTGAATTTCAAAAGTTAAAATGTAAACACATAAAAGATGGTGTGAGTTCCATTAAAGATCCAAAGCGTACGAAGATCCAAATCATACATAAAAAACAAAGTTCTAACCAAACACGAAGCTAAGTTCTCAAACAGACAAACACAATGTCGTTTTTGCTTGGTTCCTTGTCTTTTGGCGCCAGACCTGAAAACAAAGACATCTTAGCTTAATAACGTATTTTCCCACTTATGCAACACTACATAGATCATAAAAATGAATATAAATCTCACCGTAATTACTTTATCCTCTGGCCAAGAAATACAATTTCCAAGTGCATCTTCCATATACTCGATCTCAGATGTTTTCCTCCACACAACAACTTCTTTAACTGTCACAACATCCACAAAGACTCAACATGCACCAGGGTCCAAGGGTACAAAGTGGACAAGATGGTTAGGATCATTCGATGACAAACACCCTTCAACAACGATCACCTTATTTCTGGACAGATCCATGAACTTTATTTTTTTTTGATTTTGCTTGATTTTGGTATGCTACAAGAACAAAAACCAAAAAACAGAACCAAACTTCAAGAAAGTACCTATGATCCAGAACTAATCAATGTTTCGAACCAGAACCAATCAACTCGTTTAGTAAAAGAAAGTACCTCTGATATGCGAAAAGGAGATGTTGGATTTGCTGGAGACTTCTCATTCGTACACTTCTCTTTCAAAGTTACTGCATGTTTCTTTGTAGGAGCAGGTGGAGTTACTGGAGACTTCTCATTCGCAGACTTATCCCTCAAAATCAATGGAGGCGTTTGATTCTTAGATGTTGAACTTACTGCTTTAGAATCGGATGCTTGTAGATCAGGAGAATTTGGTGTTCTTGACTCAAACACAACGCTATTTGCAGGCCATGCTACAAAACATTTCAGATAATCCTCCATAGTTGTCTTCCCAACTGTCAGCGTCCATATATATGCCTTTGAGTTTAATTTCTAATCCACATACACTTTTACTGTATTTGGACCAAGAGGAAGTCCATTGACCAATGTTTTTGGTTCTCGAGTCTGCCATCGACCTACAACAACCACTTCCTAATTTTTTGTCCATGAGTTTGCAAGTGTTATTTTCACTTGTGATAGGACTCTGCGAAAAAAATTTAAAAACACTTGATCAGACTCAGAGTCAGTTACTAATGAAGAGGAACATGTTGTTGGAACAATACTCTTAAATAGACATAGTTAAAAAACTTAACCTTAAGAACATTGTCATCTGGATTGAAATCTGCTGTTGGAACAATACACTTATCGGCATGTCATGCAATCATTTCTCCAACAACATCCTCAATAGTAAAAATATTATGTGCAGGTCTCCATAAAAATGTTTCTGGTTTTAATGCAGTTTCAACTATTGAGTTTCAACAACGTTTGGCCCTAAAGGAATCCCATTAACTAACTCATTAGGATCAGATGAAACAACCTGTCTGTGGATACCGAATCCAACACTTAGAATTTATATGAGTTTGTGAGTGACGAAGGCTCTACGGGAGGCATCTCGTTAGGATCGAAAGATGAACAATGAGGTTTCTGTATTGATTGTTTAAGAGGTTTTACAAATGACTCAATAGCAACGATAGATTGATGAGAAAAAATGATCTTTTACAAAGAGTGAGTTTTTTAAGAAATATGAATCGTATATCTACTTCTATGAATCGGGGATCGAGAGAGTCTTTCTCCTTACTCATGACTCTCCTTTTATACAATCCCAACCTTCACCAGCTTCCCAACTTCTTCCGAGATCCTCTCCGGATTTTGAGGGCTCTTGACTTGAACAGCTCTCACGCTTTCCCTTTAATTCACCAACAATCTTGACCAGGCTCTAGGTCTCAGCGCGATCCTTCTTGAACGTTCGTATGGGCCTAGGCCTCCTCTCTTAATGGGCTTCGATACTCTAGTTGAAGGCTTGGATCCTACGTATTTTTTAATGGTCATGCCGAAAGCTGGCCGCATGCGTGTGTCGAAGGCTGCTTTTCCACAAAACCTTCGTTAGTCATCCAACCTCCTTTGTGTAGACTTGCTATCACCTTACTCATCTAGGCCCAAGAGGCCTCGCTTGGTACCAACAATTGCCCCCAAGCTTCTGGGCCGGGATTTCAAGGCCCAAGAAGTGGAAACTAACATTTTCGATCCCGCCTTCGTTTAATTCTGATGACCACGAATCTCTTTTGCAAATCTTAACTTAATTTAAAATCAAGGGTCAGGATTTGTCGATCTCGATTCGATGGTTGCAATTCAAAAGAAGTTGAGGAGACCTTCCTTGGGACTCGCTTTTGATGACGCGTTATAAAGGTGGCCAATTAACCTATCTACCCCATTATCTCACGTCTCCAGTCCACGATCTCCAAGGTAATCGATTCCTCTTTCCCTCTTTATTGGTTACTATCCTCTCACAACTCCACAGTGAAAGTTCCTCTTTCTCTTTCTTTAGCGATTAGGTTTCCCTTGTTTCTTTTCCAATCCTTTGCCAAATTCCCCTTTTGTTTTGGTTCCAATGGGTCACGATAGCGTCGCCGGTGCTAAGAAACCAAAAAAAGGATGGGAAGTCTAAATGACAAAGGCAGGGGATGATCGACAAGGCTGCCGCTGTTGCCGTGAAGACGGAGATGGTGGCTCAATCTTTAATCTCAGAGGCCAGAGGCTCCTCTTTTGGTCCTCATCAGGCCTCCTCTTTGTCTGCCCAAGATGTGGTGAATCTGATGGTTCAATCTCAGGCTCACAAGGAGTTAACTAGAACTTGTTCAACCGATGAGACCCCTGAAGATGCCCCCGAAGGATGGTTCTGCATGCACGAGCATTACATCTCAAAATGCCACTTGCGATTTCCTCTTCCTGAGTTGCTTTTAGATCTATTAGATCACTTTCCATTGTCTCTTCCTCAACTCTGCCCTTCTGTCATTAGGGTTATCTTAGGTTCGATAGTTAGAGCTAGAGAGAAAGGTTTTATTTTTGGGACCAGAGAGCTGTTGTCACTATTTATGATGAAGGAGAGTCCTCCGACCAAGAGGGCTGGAGGGACCTACTACATGCCAGCCAGACCCGGCCGACCAGTTTTTAATTTTTCTATCAACGATGAGAATTGGAGGAGGAAATTTTTCTTTGTGAAAATTGATCCTTCCACCGTTCCCGGAAATCGTATCTTACGTACCTCGTGGGGCTAGATTAATGGTCAGAGGATCGAAATCCACATTCCCGCTCTTTGATTCAAGCATTTACTTTGAGTGACTGACGTTTGTTTTTTATATGCCTGCAGGTCCCTCTGATTTCTCCCAGCTTGACCCATCGGTAGCTAGATCCCTGGTTAGGGGGTTTAAAGAGACATCTTCCAAGTGGTCTGACTTCCCATCTAGTCAGATCAACAGAGCTAGATTCCCTAATCAGTACCAGACTTCATTTCCTACTTCTATTTCAGTCAGCTTTCTAGAAGGTATGGTCTTCATACCTCTTAAATGACTCATAGCTTGACTATAATTTCGAAGATCTTGGCGTATGACTTTTTGATGTTTTGGGTTTGCTTATGTTCTTCTCAGAGTCGGACAAGAAGGCTCCTATCGACGTATCCACTGACGCTAGTACATCTGAAACCGTTCCCAAAATGCCAATCTAGAAATCATTCCGTAACAAATCTAAGCAAAATGTTACCACTGGTAGTTCAAAGACCCATGGCAACGCTGAAGACAAGGTCTCAGTGGGCTCTTTCAGGCAGTCAATCAAGGAAGTCATTGATGATGGCTCCTCCAGACTCCCCCTGGTTGCTATTCCTCTTTCATCGGTGAAAGAGGTTCCCAGGCCTACAGAGAAATCCAAGGAAGAGTCTGAGGCTGCTAGTTTTGAAACAAGAGGTAACGAAGTGATCGTGGCTATTGGTGAGGCTCCTAAGAGACGTGCTCCGAGCCCTGTGGAATCGAAGGATGGTCAAGTGCCTGAGCATTCCCAAAAGAGAGCCTGTACTGAGTCTAATGAGAGGAACTCAAGACCTGGCTCGTCTAGGAGCAGTCAGGGTTCATGGAAATTTGCCCATTCTGGGCCTAAATCAGTTTTGGATAATGCTTGGGAGCTAGCAACGCTGATGCGTCACTTGAAAGAGATTGGATGTGCTTTCCATGCTGTCTCCCAGCTGACGAATTCAGACGGGTACCTGGATGTTGCATACTACTTCGGTCAAGTACGGTCTCTGGTTATGACTTTCTTTCATCGTCATTACCATCTTAATTCTTTATTTTGTATCTTTATGCAGCTAGCCAATGCTTCGAATAAAGCAATCTTAGGCTATGAGAACCAGATAAAAGGTTTTCCTGATGCTAGAGAGCTACAAGACGTTAAGGAGGCCTTTCAGGAGGCCAAAGACCAACTGGACCATTCAAGACTGCTATCTCAGAAGCTCGAGGCTCAGGTGGAAGAGCTAAGGTCCCAATTGCAGGTTTCTCGTGGGAAGGTTGATGATCTCAAGCTTGAAGTTGAAGTTAAAGGGAAAAGATCTTCCCTTCTGGATAGCTCCAAGAAGACTTTGGAGGCTCAGGTGGAAGACTTGATGTCGATGAATAATGAGATGACTAAAAATAAAGCTACCGAAATTCGTCTGGCTGTCAGGCGTGGGAAGAAGGAAATTGTGGGAGCCTATGAGAAGGTGTTGATGCTGGTGAAGGAGAAGTTTGAAAGGAAGAAAGAAGAGAGCTCCCTCCAGATCCCTGTTCAAGAGTCCAGGCTAACATGGAGCTCCTGGAAGATCTGATTTCTCAGGAGATTACAAATGTTCAGGAGGAGCATGACAAGCTAGAAGCTCTCTTTCCGGAGGCTAAGGAAAAGTATGAGAAAGCTCAGGTGTCTGACTTTACCGTCAGCAAGATACCTCTTCCTCAGGTCTCTGAGACCTCGGAAGCTGACGTAGCCCCTGTCATGGGGATCACAGACCACTACAAACCTGGTGAGCATGGTTCCAACATAGGTCTCGTTGACTCAGGTGATGTTCGTGATCAGGCATCCAGGGAGGCTAAGGATAGGATGGATGAAGCTTGAGTCGGAGGGCTATTGTCTTTTTATTGTCTCAAGTTTATTTTGATACTTAGAGCCTGGGAAGGCTTTTAAACCCTTTTGAACTCATTAGAATAGGAAGCCTGAGGAGGACTTTAAACCTATTTATTTTGGGGGCATTTAGATGCCTCCTTTAACGTTAAGTATCTTCGGGTTATAAGTCTTCATTAATTGGACCACTTACTATAATCGAGGCTTACAGTTGGGCCTTATTTTAAACCTACGGATATAT
Organism: Anastatica hierochuntica; assembly: GCA_900406275.1. NCBI lineage: Eukaryota > Viridiplantae > Streptophyta > Magnoliopsida > Brassicales > Brassicaceae > Anastatica > Anastatica hierochuntica. Next base: position 3,192 of record OVAN01008091.1, on the reverse strand, counting down.
CGAATATATGCCCTTAGGCCCGATCGGTCTAGGATCTAGCTCCTTCGACTGTTTGCGATTTCAAAAGTCGTCAGGCGCCTGAGGTGTCTCCGATGACTTGATCGATGTCGAAGTGGTCATCGAACTCTAAAGAATTCAGGTTTCTGAAACCGTCATACTAGTTTGAAATCTTCTTGTAGTTAGACTTCTGGGATCCTAACCCTTAATGTGGGCTCTTGCGAAACTGTTCAGGCCTCGGGAGGCCTAATCAGGTGTCGACGTTCAAGGCTTCTCAGGTTTCCTGGAACCTTTCTTGACGTTGGGATTTTAAGACCCTTAGGTTTCTAGGAACCTGATTTGGATGATAGGATTTTAAGACCTTTTAGGCTTCTAGAAACTGAATAGGATTTTAAGACCTTTAGGTTTCTAGGAACCCGTTTTTGATGATAGGATTTTAAGACCTTTTAGGTTTCTAGGAACCTGATTTTGATGATAGGATTTTAAGACCTTTTAGGTTTCTAGGAACCTGATTTTGATGATAGGATTTTAAGACCTTTTAGGTTTCTAGGAACCTGATTTTGATGATAGGATTTTAAGACCTTTTAGGTTTCTAGGAACCTGATTTTGATGATAGGATTTTAAGACCTTTTAGGTTTCTAGGAACCTGATTTTGATGATAGGATTTTAAGACCTTTTAGGTTTCTAGGAACCTGATTTTGATGATAGGATTTTAAGACCTTTTAGGTTTCTAGGAACCTGATTTTGATGATAGGATTTTAAGACCTTTTAGGTTTCTAGGAACCTGATTTTGATGATAGGATTTTAAGACCTTTTAGGTTTCTAGGAACCTGATTTTGATGATAGGATTTTAAGACCTTTTAGGTTTCTTGGAACCTATTTTGAATTATAGGACTTGTTGAGAAATAATGCGCAAAGAGATATTTCATTCATTCTTCAGAATTGAACATATTACAACATAGATGCTTGTTCTTGGATCTGATGTGGTCCGAGACCAGTTTGTTAGACGTCTGATGATTGGAACCCATAGCTTTTGGAACGATCATGCGGATGCCTGAAATTCCTTTGATAGAGTATGGTGATTCTTGATGTGAAGGGGGGGGGGTGGACTCATTATGGGAGCTGCCTACATACCTTGTCAAGGGATCAAACCTAACGTAGTTTGGTTGTTTTGATAATACTTAGTGATAATACTTCTTGAAGTTCATGGTGTTCCATGATCGTATTTCTGGTACCCCGGTTCGTACCTTTACGAGCTTGAAGACTCCGGGTCGTACCATGTGGATGATCCGGTATGGACCTTCCCATTTGGCACCTAACTTCCCGACGCCTCACTCTTTGGTGTTTTCGAGAACTTTCCGCAGGACCAAGTCCCCCACAACGAGTTTCTGAGGCTTTACCTTGGAATTGTAATGTCGGGCCATTGTCTGCTCGTAGTTTTGTATACGGATCATCCTGGTCCCGATGTTCTTCGATAAGGTCCAGTTTATCGAACAACACCTGGTCGTTTACCTCAGGGTTGGAAGTACAAAGGCTCAGTCGGAGACTTCCAACTGAGGTTTCGGCCGGGACTACAACCTCCATCCCATAAGCCAAAGAGAAAGAGGTCTCTTCTGTAGCTCTTCTAGGGGTGGTGCGACACGCCCATAAGACCTCAGGTAACTTGTCCGACCAAGACTTTTTGTTAGTTCCCAAGCGCCTTTTAAGGTTTGCTAGTAACGATTTATTAGCAGCCTCGACCTGTCCATTTCCTTGAGGGTATCGCGGTGTGGACGTAGTCAAGCGTATGTTCCACTTGTCGCAAAAGGCAATGAAATCGTTGGATATAAATTGAGACATGTTGTCTGTTAAGATTTCATAGGGGACTCCATGGCAGAATATGATGTCTCGCCACACGAATCTTTCATCTTCAAATTTTGTTACTTGCTGGAGAGCCTCAGCTTCTATCCATTTGGTGAAGTAATCGGTCAAGACTAGTAGAAAGCGTAGTTTCTGTTGTCCTTTCCCTTATGCAACCAATGGTCCAACCACCGCATGAAGGGGTAGGGTGCAGATATCGAGGATAGCTGTTCGGTTGGTTGGTAAATGATTGGGGCATGCGTTTGGCATTTGTCGCATTGAGATGAGTATGTTTCGCAGTCTGTGATTATAGTGGGCCAGAAGTAACCTTGTCTTTTGATTCGGACGGCCAAGGCTCGGCCACCTGAATGGTTTCCGCACGATCCCTCGTGTATCTTTTTCATGAGTTCAATGGTGTCGGGGCCATGAACGCACTTCAGGTATGGTCCAGACATGCTTCGTTTATAGAGATCGGAATCGATTATGCAATCCCTTGCGCTTAAAACTTTGAGTTTTCGAGCCTCCCATCTATTGGGGGGGGGGCTATACCCTCCCGAATGTATTGCATAATGGGGATTCTCCAATCTTCTCTTCCAAGTATTTTGTCGCGAAGAGATTCATGGGGTTCTTGTTCTGGCTCATTCCCAGGCTCCTCGTCATCCTATGGAATCTTGTGAGCCTTGTGAGGGTGTATCAACAGGCTGAAGCAATAGCATTAGGTTGTTTCAAACCTAATAAGAGGTCCCAAGACCTCTCTCTCCCGAAGGTCACAAGACCCGTTATCAACAGGCTCCAAGACCTCTATTCGGAAAATCCCGAGACCTGTTATCAACAGATTCCAAGACCTCTTATTAGAAGGTTCCAAGATCTCTTACCCGAGGGTCACGAGACCTGTTATCAACAGGGTCCGAGATCTCTTATTGGAAGGTCCCAAGACCTCTTATCTGAAGGTCACGAGACCTGTTGTCAACAAGTTTCGAGATCTCCTGTCTTAAGACTCTAAGACCTCCCATCAAAATACTTGCCATCCAAAAATACCAAGACCAATTGCTCAAGAATCATGAGATCTGTTCGCAACATCGACTTCGAAATATGACACTTGACGGACCTGAGACCTGTTTCCAGAGGTCCCTCAGACATGTTATAAAAGGGTCCCAAAACCCCTTATTTAGGAGTTTCCAGAACCTCATATCTATAAAGACTCGTGTTGGGAGACGAGTTTTAATATTTATAATGACCTAACAACCGCTCCTAGCCCGCAAGACTGACGGGGTCTAGTTGTAGTAAGTAAGGTATCGTCCGAGAATTGAATAGTTTAGAAGATCTTAAGCAAAGAGAGTCACACTAGAAAAACTA
>OVAN01008090.1:0-18687 GCA_900406275.1 Anastatica hierochuntica | reverse complement strand
TACAATGCGCAGAGATAATAGTCTATAAATCATCATGAAGCATAAACAAATTCATAGACTGACTCAATAAAAACATAAAAATGACTCAAACAACACCAAAACAACAAAAAAATACATCAGTAACCTCCACCAGACTTATCTCACACTATCTCGGTGTGAAAAAAATCCAAGGAAGGGGTAAGTACCAAATAAAAATAAAAAGAAAATGAAAAGAAATGGGAAAAAGCAAACTTACCTGAATTCGTTTAAAACAGCCTCGTATCTAGACAGGGATCGATCGATCCAGGAGAGGGATCGGTCGATCCCTGTCGTCTGTCTATGATCTTTTTCTGCAATTCAAAGACTAAAAACACGAAAAATGTAAAGACACCAAAAACCAAAACTCAAAAGACTAAAATACTATAGAACGAACTAAAATAAAAAGAAAGATACCTGGTGGGTTACCTCCCACTCAGCGCTTGTTTTGAGTCACGAGCCTGACTGTAGTGGCGATCGATCAGTCTGGAAGGGCCTTGGAACTCGCCCCGAAGCAAGCTCCACCAAAGAAAATCTTCAGCTCAAGGATGCTACTCATGCTTACTTCACAGCAGCTACGCATTTCTCTTTAAACTTAGGCGTAATGATGGCTCTGACCTTGGAGAAAGGTCTGATTCTACCTTTACGCTTCAGTTTGTACTCAATAGCACTTCCATCACATCCAAGAGGAATCAATGTCAACTCAGAGTTGTCCTCAGTATTGTCCTCTTTCTGTTTCACCTTCACCTTCTTTTTGGTCTTGAGTTTTCTCACTGTAGAATGAACGTCTCCATGCAGGACTTCTTTGACGTCATTCCTTTCAGCTATCTCCACTGTGTCTTTACTCAACACACCATTCTTTTCGTCATCCCAAGATAAGGATATCTGAAAAGACTCCTCGGGGTGAGGTTCCTCTACAGCCTCCTCAATCACCTCAGTCAATGTGTCAATCCAAAATGTTTGCCCATCAATGGTAGGCTTCTTGGTTGACTTCTCTAGATTGAAACGCACATCTAGCTTACCCAATTGCAGATCAATCTGACCATTATGAACATCAATCATCGCTCTAGCAGTAGATAAGAATGGTCTACCCAAGATGATAGGATCCTTGGGTTCTTCATTAAGTTCCAAGACCACGAAATCAGTGTATACATAGCCTTTCCCAACACCAACATGAATGTTAACGAGAATACCTATTGGCTTACGAACTGATCGATCTACAAGTATCAAAGTCATCTTCGTGGGCTTATAATTCACCAAGTTCAGCCTATGCGAGAGAGACAGCGGCATCAAGCAAACTCTTGAGCCCAAATCACATAGACATCTCTCGAAGGTAAGAGATCCAATCCTGCAAGGTAGAACAAAAGAACCTAGATCTTCTCGTTTCTCCGGTGTGATGTTCTGAAGAACTATGCTACACTCCGCAGTAAGAACTGATACACCTAGTTCTAAGGTCATGCGATCTGAGAGAATCTCCTTCATGTACCTCTTAAGAGATGGTACCACCTTGACTGCCTCAACGAAAGGCAATCGAACATGTAACTCAGCAACGAGATTCTTAAGTTTCTCATACTCGTGCTCGTTACTCTTTTGACGGGGTCTGGAAAGATATGGAGGCTTGGAAACATAAGATGGGGGTGGTACATACTCATCCTCAACCTCCTGCGCCTTCGTTTCATCACTAGAACTCGATACCATCCCGTCAGGACAGGAATCGATCAATCCCAGGATAGGGATCGATCGATCCTTGTCCTCCTTTTGGGATCGATCGATCGCTTCAGACAATTGATCAATCAATTTTCTATGAAGTTCAGAGCTGGGGATCGATCGATCATGGGGAGGGGATCGATCGATCGCTGTCTTTTTCCCAGACGAATTTTCAATCGTTTTTCCGCTCTGAGCCGTGATAGCATTGCAAAATTCCTTCGGATTCTGCTCCGATTTTCCTGGAATAACACCTGGAGGAGCTCTATAGCTCGCACAAGTCTGAGCAATTTGTATTTCCAGCATCTTCATTCGAACACTCAAAGCCTCAAACTTTCCATTGAGGTCATTGTACACGCCATCGATTTTCTGATTGATCTCCGCAGCAGACCTTGTCTGATCTTCCAACACTTGGTGGACCATTTGTTTCAGATCACTATCTTCAAAAGATGCAGAATACTGTCCTTGGTTTTGATTCTGATACCCCGACTGATAATTGTTCTTGAATCCTCCAGAACCAAACTGCTTTTGCTGCTAGCTATTGTTCCCGAAGCCACTGCTCTTGTTCTGAAATCCAGAATTGAAAACACTCTGATTCTGATTGTAAGGCTTGTTTTGGAAGTAATTTTGCTTATTGAGACCTCTATTACCGATGTTTCCTTGCCCACCAATGTAATTGACATCTACTTGTCCACCATTCAGCTCATCAGACATGTACTCCTGATACATATGTCCCATCTTCTACTCTTCAAGCACATGTGCTTCATTCTTCTCACCAACAAAGTGCACACACTGCTGATCTCTCCTCATTAGCTCATCGAGCTTTGACTGCATATCATCAATTCTCTTTGCATCTGATGACACAACTCCTCTACCATGCTCATAATCTGATATGCGATTAGCCTGACTATTCGCCATGTTAATCACCAACTCATAAGCTTCCTGCACAATCTTTGTACTGAAATCCCCATGGTTAGCAGTGTCCATAGCGTTCTGATATTTCTCCTCAACTCCATTGTAGAAAATGTTAAGGAGATTCCAATATGTGAACCCATGATGAGGACAATCATTCAAATACTCTCTAAATCTCTCCCAATCTGCATGAAAACTCTCAGCATTCAGTTGGCAAAATCTTGCAATCTTGGTCCTCACAGACATAGACCGCGATTTCGTGAAGAAATGCCCAAGGAAGGCAGCCTTGATGTCGTACCATGTCCTAAGAGAATACAGCTCCAAGCTATTGTACCATCTTGTAGCTTTGTCATTCAGAGAGAAAGTGAACAATCTACATTTCAGAGCATCAGCAGGCACTCCATTGTGCTGAATAGTATTGCAGATGGCTTCAAATCTATCCAGATGGTGCATAGTGTTCTGTGATGGTAATCCATGATACTGCTTCTGCTGCACCAAGTTAATGAGACCTGTCTTGATCTCAAAATCTCTCCTCTCAATGGGAGGCAGACGAATCCCAACACGATTCGCATAGAAGGCCTCTGGAGTGTCATATTGCGCCAGAGTCATCCTCTGTTGAAGTTGATTTGCGCGTTGCTGCCCCACAGTTGCAGCACTCTGCTGGCTCGCTTGCTGAGCACCAACATTAGCACCAACACCATCATTAGCACATCCTCCAGCAGGTGGATTAGCTCCTAGAAGAGCTTCAGGAAAGAGAGGATTATTGTGAACTTGAATGTCTGCACCAATGTTATCACCCATGACTGCAACAAAACTTAAACTCCTCAATAACCTCCAGCAGCTTCTCTTTCTTCTTCTGTCTCTCTACACGCGAAGGTTCAGGCTCGAACTCAGCTAAATTCGATGTCCCTTGGCTTCTAGTCTGAGGCCTGTTCATGCACCTGAAAACACAAAAACAGAAAAGAAAAAGAAGAGATTAAAAACAAAAAAGAAAAATGCGTTAAGAACGCAATGATCCTAAGTTATATCCAAGGTCGTACCTTGGTCCTACTATGGATAAACAATGCTGAAATCGTCTTTCCACTTTTCTCACATATGGATAAGCGAAATAAGCGATATTGCTGTATTGGATTAGTTTTTTTTTTTGTTAAAACAAGCAAGATCGTGTGATTTGGTGTGTATTTTTTATTATTGTCGATACATGTAGATGTTGATTTCCATTTTGTAGAGCCGATTTATCCCTTCTTTTGGAATATTTCCTTTAGTCTAAAAGCAACACTTTTTGTTTGTTGTTGAAGTAGTGATTATCCTTGCTGAGAGCAAGGATTTCAACAGTTGGTCATCCTAACCATTTTAGCAGGGATTTATGGAGCCACAAGCATGAGGACTTTCTTTTTTTGTATAGCCTTCACATTGGATAAACTACTTCCCCTATGTATTGGTGATTGCCCCTTTGTAGGTGAGGTATTACCGGTTTCATTTTGCTCCACTCTGCTTCCTCATGGGTGAGTCACGTTAAGCTATTGTTTGGGTTATAACCAACGTTTATATTGATATAAGCACATGGCCTTAGTTGGGAGTATTTAGGGCCTTGAGAAATTCTTTGTTCAGAAGTAGTACGACTACCTTAGGCAGAAGCAGGGGAATGCCAAGAAGAAAGAAGCAGGAAACCGGGAGTATGCCTCTGGGCAGGAAGTCGGAAGACTCCTCTACCTAAAAGAAGGAAAGGTAAAAGAAAAAGGAAATAAGCCTAATATCTAAGGCTATACACGAGTTTTCATAATTCTAAGGGGATATCCATTGACATTTGACTATAAATACTAGACCTAAGTGTCATCATCATGTACTCACAAAAAACCCTAGAGATTAAAGATTAGACTAAGAGATTCCTTAGAGAATACGATTACTACAAGGGTTTATACTCCCAAATTACGTTGTATCCCTCTTTCTCTTAATAATAATACAAAGTCTATTCATCTTTTTCCTATCTTTGTCGACAATCTCTGGCTTCCATAGTCTTATAAAGAACCTTCCCAAAAACATCCATAACAATTTTGCGCTAGGAGGAGGGGGCCTCTAAAAACTATGTGACATTGGTAGGAGACAACATCGACATAGCAACACCAACCGACCTAAGAAATGAGGATATGAGATCTCAATTAGAAGCCTTGAAGAATAAATTTGGAGAGATGGAACAAGACAGGAGAGACCAAAGTCATGCTGAAACAAATGTTGCAGCCGTAACAGAGCTGCAAGCTCTCCGGGAGTAGACGGAGGCTTGCATCCCAGAGGCTTGCATGAAATAGCTTCTCGATAATGCATAATTCCTGCAACAACTTGAGTTGGAGAATGAGGCACTCAGAGAGACAAACTCCACCCTGACAACCGCCCAGGTAACAGGACAAAGGTTTAGAGTGCCCATACCTCGGATGCCGCCCCTGGAGACTCATCCTGCCAATCACGCCGCAGAAAGAAGGAGCTAACTTGCAATGAGGACTTGCATGAGCCAAACTCTGTTCTTCTATAAGAGGATGTTATTGGAAAGCAGGAGCAATATGTTCACGAACTTGTTGCACACTTAACGTAGGTCGAGACACCTAGAGCTCATGTTCTATGCCAAATTTGAGGCCCTCCAGTCGAAGATCAAGCATTTTCATGGTGCTGCAACACCATTGAGAAGGAGTGCCTTAAGTTCCTATGCATAAACTCCCTTCTCAGAGGAGACCACATTGATAGACATGCCCAAGAAGTTCTCCTTCCCTACCACGAAGCTATATGACGAAACCACTAAACCCGATAATCACATTGCACAATACAGGGATAAGATGCTTATTGTGGCTATTCAAAAAGAGCTGAGAGAAGCAGCTATGTGCAAGGGGTTCGGCTTGAGTCTCACAAGTGCGGCCTTGCAAAGGTTCATCACCATCCCTAATGGAACCATAAGATCCTTCACTTCTTTGACTGATATGTTCAGAGAGCAATTTTTTAGCGATAGGGTCTCTCATAAATCCACTGATGACCTCTGTTGGGAGTAATTTAAGCTTTAGAGGTTCCCCGTGGTTTAGATGGAGTACAACAGTTTAGCCATAAGGCAGGGGAATGCGAAGGAGAAGGAAGCCAAACGTCACAAGGATGCATGAAGCCGGAAGGCTACCCGACTCTCAGCCGATAATTATCTTCTTTTATTTATTAAAGAGATAATCATGTATAACTGTAGATAATTATGGTATCTCCTAATCCTAAAGGGAGAAGGACTTGCTTTCATGTATAAATAACAAGCTTAGGGGATTATGTAGATCATCCAGAAAAACCCTAGGCAAATGGCTAACACACTTATTCCTTCTCCATCTCTTTTGTTCGATTCCTTGAATGCAAACATCCTCCAACCTCTTTTGCTTAGATCCTCTTACCTAAAATGATTCAACCTTCACGCATAGACATTATCTTCTTGCTTCCGTAGTTGATGTGTATAGGTTTTCATGCATTTTAAAGCTCATTTCCATAACGGTTTAGTTGCATTTAGGATGTAAATATTGCATTTAGATGTTAGATTCCATCTTCTTTATAAGTTGATTCTAGTTTAGATTATTCGTCTTTGCATTGCATTCTTTTGCATTTAGTAGGTACAACCTTCGATGATCGATTTGGGAGCCTTGGATGATAGATCTTAGAGGCGAAAAGGACAAAGAATTAAGGGAATTCAAAGTCTAGAAGCAATGGGAGAAGATGAGATCAAAAGAGGCAAACAAATGAGGAAGAAAGAAGCCACAAGCTGGCAAGGTGAGCTGCTGTCAATCTTGAGGTCGACAATATCCCACCTTAGGTCAACAATGGCCTTGGTTAGGGCCTCTGCTACCCAAGGTAACCTTCTGTCGACCTCAAGGTCGACAGCAACATACCTTTGGGCGACAACAAAACTTGTTGACAAGAAACTTGGCCTCTCTTCACCTATAAATAAATTCTAAACCTAATATTAGGTATCAACTCTTTTTCTACTTATTTCTAAGACAAAGTTTGGATTTTTGGTGTCTTTTCTCTTGATCTTTAAGATCAAGAGTCTCTCTTTCTAATTTGTATTAAGAGACAAGAACTCATCTTTATCTATGAAATCTCTATATATTTCTTCATCTCTTCTCTTTTTCTTTAGTATGTGAGAGTAGTCTCTTTTGATGGATTCATGAGTGTTGAGATCTACTTAGAATTGATAGTAATATGACTGTTAGGGATAACTAATCTTATGTTTCCAAAGAATTTTGTGCTTAATGCTAGGTTTTCGTGCAGCTAACTAAGATCTAGATTTGTATACATTTCTCGCCCGAGAGGTATTCGATGAAATGTCTAGGAGAACCAAATACTTGCTATTTCAATCTAGCCAATGAGAGTTATTTGCTAGATTGATTAATGACAATATGGGCTTGCTCATAATAATTTGTAATTGATTTTTGATTTGCAACAAACGAGAGTTGAGAGAATGCGATTGTTAAGGAAATGGCCTATTGCCATGAGAGTGGATTAGGCTAGTATTGCCTTTGGTCGTGGATTTTTGCTCAATATCTTGAATCTAACACTTGAATTTCCATCTCACTAAGTGGATGGCTTGAGGACCGCTTTTGTTATCTCATGAATCTTTGTGTTCAATTCCTCAAGGTGTTTATCCTCAATCTTGGGTGTAAAACAAAATCTCTCTTCTCCGGCATAACTTTTAGCCAAATTCTCGACCAATTTCTCTCCTTGAGTTGCGGTTCTGCTTGCAAAATTTCCATTGCTTGCCGTATTCATAGCAAACCTGAAGTGTTGATGAACTCCCCTATGAAAAAGTCTTAGTGGACTTCCTTGAGTGAATCCATGGTGAGGACAATTCCTCACATATCCATTAAACCTTTGCCAAACTTCACCGAGCGTCTCTTCGATCCCTTGTTCGAAGTTATGTTCACAGGTTTTTTGTGGTCGAGTTTAATATTTATAGACCTAATATCCTACTTTCGATCCCGCAAGAGAACAGGGTCAATTGTAGTATTTTAGGGTCGTCCAAAGATTTAAAGGCTTATACTAGTGGAACCTAAACAAGGAGAATATACTAAGGGTTCTACTCTAGAGGGCGATGTAGTAAGAGATTGTCACGGGTTTCTACTAAAACTAATCAAAATCAAAGGTAACCATGGTGAATGTGCATAAAAGAAAGCAAGAACAAAATAGCATAAAAGAAAAGCACGCAAAGAGTAAACTTGGATCTAATCAAAAGAAAGATAAGATCTTGAGACAATGGTTATGGGTTTAGGTTCAATCTACGGATGTAATGGATTTGGGTAAGGCTTTATTAGAGAACCGAAGCTATTCCTAGACCAAGGATCCCTTTATAATCTATCAACCCACTCTCCTGACGGAGATCTATTCACCTATACACACTACTAGGCTCAACTCTCGTTTGTTGCCCATCTAAGCATGTATGTGATAGTAAATCTCAAGCCCTTTTAGCCATCTAGCACCTAGGTAACATCCACTCTCATGGGCCCAAGTGAAAGGCATATATCTAGTTCTCTCAGGAATTTCATCAAACACTTTCTAGGCGTCTTTGAGCAAGCAATTAACTTTGAAGAACTAAACTAAATCTAGTAGAAATCTATGCCAAGATATAGCCTAAACATCCAATACAACCCTAAATCTAACCCTAGCCTACCATATCTCAAGATCCAAGAAAGATCTACTGACTAAAAGTCATGGAAATCTAAAGACAAGAAATGGGTCTTTGAGCTCCCATGGTCTTAGAAGAATAGATCTAGAGAGAAGGATGAGAAAGATTAGATCCAAATTACTCAAAAAAACAAAGATTTATTACAAGGTCTTTAGATCTCAAAACAAAAGAAATTAGAAGTGTTCTTAAGCTAAAAGATGTGTCTTTTGTTCTTGGGCCATAAGAGGTCTATTTATACTAAAGAGAGAAGAGAGGAAGCCCTAAAAAGGGCATTTTCGGACAAAGGCAACGAGCCATCAACCTCCCAGATCTATGGGAGCTTGCATGAGATCGATGGGAGCTTCCAATTAGCAGCAAGAGGGTTGTTTTCTGGAAAGGTGACCAGCCATCGACCTTGGGTGACCAAGCATCTACCTGGAGGTCGACGGGAGGTTCCCTTTAGTGATTCTTGTGGCTTCTTGCTCCTCTTTGATGCCTTGTTAATCCCCAATTCTTCCATATCATTTTTCTCCTCTTTTCCTTGATTTCTTAGATCCAAATACACCTTGAATCCATCTCTAGAGCCTCCATAGATCTATCCAAAGTTACACCTACAAAATGCAAAGAAAATGTATGCAAATGCAATTTGTTCCTAAACTAGACTCTAGCCTCAAAGTAATGCATTCTAATACTTAAATGCCATATATACAACCTGAAAGTGGATGAAACTAAGCTAAAATGCATCTAAATATGCATGAGAATATATACACATCAATACCCCCGAACTTGTCATTTGCTTGTCCTCAAGCAAACAACAAAGATCAAATCCGGAAATGAGGTTTGCAAGTGGGAACTCAAAACCAAGATAAGAAAAGTAATGCCTTATGCCTATTGTCCTAAAGACAAGTAAAATGGTGCAAATATCATCTAAAAGCCTAAGTACTTCTCCATGATCATCACAAGATCAACTCTTAGAATCTAAGTAAAGCATCCATAGACTATCTAATCATCAATTTCTTTTTACATTCAATTAAGCAAAGGCGTGAGTTCTTTACTCGTGGGCAATGTTTCTTATCCATTCGGTTTGGAGTTCAACGAAGGGTTTTAATGTAAAGAAGTGTAAAAATAAGAGGGTTCACTCGATTTTTGGATTGGTTTCTCTCAAACAAACTAGTGTAAGACACTAGGCAAAAGCAAGGTGGTAGCCGAACAATTTACGCATACAAAGCATTTACTTGCTCTAATTTTTCCTAACCCATTGCTTCCTAAGGATCTAGACACTAACTTGATATTCTAACCATCCTAATTCTAGACACCATAGACTTTTATTGAACAAAACTCACTCATTCTTTTCCTTTCTTTTTGTAGACAACTAGAGTTTCTTAAACTTTTAGGCTTCAAGCAACTAACCATCTTTTGTATTTTATGAGCCACTATCTAATCATTTGGATTCTTATTTCTTTTTAATTTAAGGGTGGACTCTCTAAGCTTTTAGTTTTCTAAGGTTAGAGCTTAAACTTATTACTAATATCTAGTGCCTTTTTCTTTCACTTCTCATTCTTATCTTTTTCGATTTTTCACCTTCTTTCTTTTTTTATTGGAAAAACCTAGGATCATAATAGCACTAAGGAACATATACTTGACTCAATACTCACTAACCATTCCCAAGACTTAGATAAACCCAAAACCACAAAGATTTTCCCCTCCTATAACTCTAGTTAGCCTTAAAGTGAGGCTAACTCAAAGAAAGTATTCTCTTTGTCGTTCAACTTCAATTCACGCGGGTTTTTTCCCGTGTGTGCACTTTCCTAAAGAGGCCTCACATAACGAAATAATATGAGGTTTTAAGGGAAGGTTTAAGGGTTCATAAGGGTAGGTTACTACTCTAAAGATGAGAGTAGCCGTTTGAGCTAAGAAAGAGTGGTACAAATGGATAGAACATAGCTCAAATGAAATGAATTCTCATGGTCAATTATGACAAAGCCCATAAGCAAGATGCTAAAGTTCAATAAAAATCCATCTTAGATAGGAATTGAATCAAGAGATAATCTACTTCAACATTCGCAAAGATTTTCAAAGAGGTCAATTCCGATCAAGGATTTTCCTAAGACAAAAAGAGGTCTAGGCAACATCTTACTTTTAGTGAGAGCATTATTCATTAAGAAAAACTTATCTTTTTATGAAGTAGTATCATCATTGTTCCCTATGCAAAATGCAATCCTATATGCTCCTACAAACTAAGTATTCACAAATGTATGCAATCTATATGCAAAGCTTTGAATTTTTGTTTGGAATTTTTGAAAATGTTTTCGATTTTTTTGGTTTTTTATAAGTCATAACTATCTACAATGCAAGACTCAATATACATGAAAAGAAAAGAAAAACATCAAAACGAAAAATAGTATTAGTACTAAGCCTCTCTCCCGGACTTAAACTTCACCGTCTCGGTGAACTTTAAACTGTGAGAGTGACCAATAAAAACACACATGAAAAATGAAAAACATGCAATGGTATTCACAAGGGAAAGTAGGTGTACCTTTTAGACAATTCATATGAATGAGTGTCTTGTGGATCCGGCGGAGGAAACGGGTTCTTCATTGTTGTTGCGTTTTGATCTCCGTGGCCGAGATGAAGAAGGGCCAACGACGTCTTTCCCATGTCTCCTCCGGGATGGCTCTTGAAACGAAGTCCTTGGTGGTTGCATTCTATGCTCTTGTTGTTCCCGGATCATCAATGGCGGAAGACCTACCAAGTGTCTTGGTCATTCTTGATCATGACCACTTGAGATCTCATCTTCCGCTTCTTCCTCACTTGATGTGGCATAGCGGTTTTACTTGTCGCTCTTTTTCATTCTCCTCCACAATTTAGTGAGAAGGTTTCTTTGTTTCTTTATGACCTTCTCTTGGTCATTGACCTTTCTTTCTAAGTACATCTTGTACTCATTCTTTTGGTAATCCGTGGGTGGTTCTTCTCTTTGGTATTCAAAACCGAAGGTATTGTCATCTTCTTGGTTTGGTTGTGGCTTGTGGGGATCGTACTCGTAGAGTCTCGGTTCACTCGGTATGGTGTGATGGTTGATAAGTAGGTGCGAAGGTAGATGGAATGTGAGTTTATCATCCTTAGTGGCTGTCGTGTGCTCTTGTAAAGGCAAGTAGCATGCTCTACTTTGTCTTTCCTCATCAATGAACAAGTAAACTACTTGGATATTGGTGTAGCCATGATATATGTAGAGAAACTTCTCCTTAACCAAGTGATTCATGTACATTTTCCGCTCTCCCTTCAACTTACGGAATTCTCCAAGGTTGACTCCCACATGGAGAAATAAAGGATTGAGGAATCCGCCTATGCGTATCAAAGGCTTACTCATGGTCCTCAACTCTTTGTGGTAATCCAACATCTCGGAGATGAAGACACCTCCGTTGTTCACATTATTTCCCTCGAGGTCTTCCATTATCTCTGCACTTGGTTCTTTCATCACTGTCTTAATACTTTGGAACAATAACTTCAAGCTCAATTGGTACACTAGTTTAGGCGAGCTTCTTCCCACAAATGTGTTCCCAAGCAATTCCAAAAGGTATCAGATGGTTGGGTTTTAAACCTTCGATAGCTTCGTCGAGCCTTCATCATATTCTCTAAATTTTATTCTCTTCCAAAGTATCTTTGACTCAATTCCGTACCGGTAACCAAACTCTTCCTTCGTTTGATCAAACCCATATACTCGAAAAATCTCCTCAAGGGGTACCTGGGTATGAGCCAGGAAGCCTTGATCAAGAAGACCACGCCGTTGGTGGGCTTCAGTGGGGAAGTCAAGCAAACCATTAGAGAGATAGCGCTTTCGATGTACCCTGGAGGAATCAACTTATCCACTAATTTTTCTGTCATAGACTGTCCCTCTGGCTACAACATGATCATGGGCAGACCCTGGATACACAAGATGAGAGTCGTGCCGTCAACCATGCACCAAGTACTCAAGTTTCCAACCCTAAGGGGAATTAAAGAGATCAAGGGTGATCAAGAAAACGCTCGATCATGCTACCAAACCACTTTGAAGCGAAAGACGACTCCGTTATAGCAATTACAGAAGCCACTTCCCGCATTGCATACTGAAGAGCCGGAAGTGGAACAACTGGACAAGTTCCGCTAGTACCTGGAGAACAAGGCAGAAACCTTAGAATAGGGGCAAGATTTCAAGAAGGCATATGCCAAAGGATGATAGAATTTCTTAGATCCAATGCAAATTGCTTCGCTTGGTCCCACGAGGATATGCCAGGAATAGACCAGGAAGTCATAGTCCATAAGCTGCAAGTGGACCCCAAATACCCGGCAGTCAAGCAAAAAAGGAGGAACTTCGCACCTGAACGAGATCAGATCATCAATGATGAAATCAAAAACCTCCTGGCGGCTGGGTTCATTAGAGAGGTCCACTATCTGGATTAGCTAGCAAATGTCGTCGTAGTCCGGAAGAAGAACGGCAAGTGGCAGGTTTGCATAGATTTCACGAATCTAAACAAATCTTGCCCCAAGGATCCTTTCCCGCTTCCCCAAATAGATAAGCTGGTGGATGCCACGGTTGGACACCAGCTAATGAGCTTCATGGATGCCTTTTGCGGGTACAATCAAATAATCATGCACCCGGACGACCTGGAAAAGACGTCCTTCATGACCTCTCACGGAATCTACTGCTACTAGGTAATGCCTTTTGGGTGTAAGAATGCATGATCCACTTATTAGAGGCTAGTCACCATGATTTTCGCAGGCCAAATCGGCCAGACCATGGAAGTCTGTATAGACGATATGCTGGTCAAGTCTTTAGACGCGGAAGACCACATAGCCCATCTGCAGCAAGCCTTCTCTACCTTGAGAAAGTACAACATGAAGCTCAACCCCTCTAAATGTTCCTTCGGAGTAAGTTCCGGGAAATTTTTGGGGTACATAGTCACATACAGGTGCATTGAAGTCAAGCCAGAGAAAATAAGAGCGATCCAGGAGATCCCTTCACCCAAGACTCCACGAGACGTCCATAAGCTCACCGAAAGAATGGCTGCCTTGAGTAGATTCATATCCAGGCTGTCCGACAAGTCGCATGCATTCTTTGAAGCCCTTAAGTTTACAGGGAAATTTGAATGGAACCAAGAGGCCAAAGACGCCCTAGTCAAACATAAAGAGTATCTCACAACACCACCTCTTCTCTCCAAACCCCAAGACGGAGAACCTCTGCTCCTGTACCTGGCCGTCTCAGAGCACGCCGTAAGCGCCGTCCTGGTCAGAGAAGAAGAAAGCAAGCAGCGTCCGGTGTACTACTTAAGTAAATCCGTACTGGACACCGAGACTCGCTATAGCCACCTGAAGAAACTAGCTCTCGCCTTGCTTGTCTCGGCCAGGAAGTTGGGTCCCTACTTCCAGGCTCACCCAATGATAGTCGTCATATCTTTCCCTATCAAGCATATACTCCACAAGCCAGAAGTATGCGGAAGAGTGGCCAAATGGGCAGTGGAACTCGGCAAGTATGATGTGATCTTCAGCCCTGCCACAACGATCAAATTACAGGTTCTGGCAGACTTCGTAGCAGAATTCTCCCCGCCCATGGTAGCAGGGGCATAAGAAGAGGTCAGGATCCAGGAAGAAAATAAAAGTGAAGAGGAATGGAAACTAAATGTGGACGGATCCAGCAATATACGAGGGGCAGGTGTAGGCCTCGTGCTCATCTCACAAAGAGGAGAAGTGGTATCAAGGGCAGTACGATGCAACTTTAGAGCTATCAAAACTGAAAGTGAGTATGAAGCCTTAATTGCGGGACTCAACCTAGCAAAAGACTTGGGATTAAAAAACCTATAAGTTTACATTGATTCCCAATTGATCGTAAGCCAGACGCAAGGTGACTACTAAGCAAAAGACTCTAGCATGACCAACTACCAGGCCATATCCAAGAGGCTCTTTAATTCATTCAAAGCATGCAAACTCATGCAGATCCCAAGAGAACAAAACTCGCATGCGGACGCCTTGGCCAACCTGGCCTCGACCCTAAAAAAAATGGAGCCAACTAGCGTACCCTTGCTGGTTCTCCAAAGGCCAGCTACTGACGAGGATACCAGAATGCCTCAAGTTTCCAACATAGAAGAAGAAGAAACCTGGATGATGCCCATTACTTCCTACCTGAAGGATGACGTCCTACCAACCTGAGGAGTGAATGCCGAAAGATCAAAAAGGCAAGCATCCCGCTACTGCCTGATCCAAGGAAAACTTTATTGAAGCTCCTTCTCGGGTCCATACCTCAAATGCATAAAGACGGAAGACGCATATATAGTCCTCAAGGAGTTGCATGCGGGCGAATGTGGATCCCACTCTAGTTGAAGAAGCTTGGTACTAAGAGCCAAGAGAGCAGGCTACTATTGGCCTACAATGGCCCAAGATGCCCTCCAGATGGCCAAGTATTGTGATAAATGTCAGAGGCATGCCCAAGTATCCAAGCTACCCCCGGAGAACCTCAAATCTGTGAGCTCTCCTTGGCCATTCATAAAGTGGGGAATGGACATCGTGGGAAAATTCCGACAGCTCCCTGGTAGCTGGAGTACCCCTTGGTAGTCACAGACTACTTCTCCAAGTGGGTGGAGGCAGAAGCCTTAAGCAAGATTACGGATGTCCAAATCAAGAGGTTCCTCTGGAAGAACTTAGTAACATGATTCGGAACACCTCAAGAGATAGTTACAGATAATGGTCCGCAATTCACAAGCAAAAACTTCAAATAGTTTTGCGAAGATTGCGACATAAAACTAAGTTTCGCAACCCCAACACATCCGCAATCCAATGGGCAAGACGAATCCACCAACAAGACGGTAGTCAACCTTTTGAAAAAGAGGTTGGACGACGCCAAAGGCAACTGGGTCGAAGAACTTCCAACTACCCTAAGGGCATGCCGAACAAGCATTAAGACTTCAACAGGCAAAACACCTTTCTCCCTGGTCTACAGAACAGAGGCAGTTTCCCCAGCCAAAGTCAGTGTCCCCACAGCCAGGTCAGAACTTCTAACCCCAAGAGAAAATGAAGAGCTGATGGCTTTGTCCATGGATCTCCTTAACAAAAAAAAAGGGAAGACGCAAGAATCCGAAACTGGAAGTACCAACAAGAAGTAGCTCGCAGCTACAACAAGAAGGTACAAAGTCGGATGTTCTAACAAAGAGAATGGGTGCTGCGCCGAGTCTTTGAGAATACCAGGGATAAGGCCGCGGGAAAGATGGCGCCTGGCTGGGGAAGGACCATACCAAATCGTGGAAGTAAAAGGAGCAGGGGCATACAAGTTACAAGACAGGTACAGAAAATTACAACCAAATAGCTAGAATGCGTTACACCTAAAGTCTTACTTTTTCTAAAAGAACGCCCCTGATCCGGACAGCCATACCCCAGATACGTTTTTTCTGCTTTGGATTTTCAATTTCTTTTACATCTTTTTTATGTAATAATGATACGTCTAAGGATGGATACCCATCAATAAAAAAACTGCTTTCTCACAAGAAAATTCAGTTAAAAGAGCAAGGGGAAAATAAGTTGAATGACTACTCCTCAATAAAAGAGTAACATAAGCAATGTACCCTTCCAAAACAAAAGCGAAAAGCTCAAAAAAAGAGAAAGAAACTCTGCTTGAACAAGGGAAAATCCTCGAAAGAAATCGAGAGACAAAAATTGCTTAATCTTCTTAACAGAGAGTGAGCACAGGAACATCACCTATACAAACTTACCTAGATGTGGGAGGTAGAAGAAAAGTCTGGCACTTGGACCCCTTTGCGGGGGAGGTTCATACCAGCAAAATCAATAAGACTGAGAGTGGCTTCACTGCAGGAAGCAGAGTGCAGCAAAGCAAAATCAGCTATTTCCAGAGAACTGAATACCAAAAATCCAGAAGATATCTCCAGGTATCAAAAGGCCAAAAACACAAGCTAGTGGTTACCTCCAGGTAACAAAATGCCAAAAAGCCAGAAGATACCTCTGGGTATCAAAAGGCCAAAAAATGCAAGCTAGTGGTTACCTCCGGGTATTAGAATGCCAAAAAGCTAGAAGGTACCTCCGGGTATCAAGAGGCTAAAGACACGTCTTGGGAACCTAAACGTTGTCTAAGGACAAGAAGCAAAATTCCCTAAAAAAGAGAGATAATGAGACTATCCCAACTTGGAACTCAATAACTCTCGCAAGACACGGCAAAGACTTGAGGCCAATACGTCGAAAGTCAAATTGCTGGAATATCGACAAAGGCTAAAAGCTAAAAGCTAGAAGCCAGCCGATCAAGGGACAAAGGCTAGAGGCTCAAAGCTAAAAGCTAGCCGGTCAAGGCACAAATGCTAGAGGCTCAAATCAAGAAGCCAACCGATCAAGGCACAAAGTCTAGAAGGCTCAAAGCTAAAAGCCAGCCGATCAAGGCACAAAGGCTAGAAGCTCATAGATAGAAGCCAGCTGATCAAAGCAAATGCTAGAGGCTCCTAGCAAGAAGCCAACCAATCAAGATGTAAAGGCCAGAGGCTAATAGCCAGAAGCCAGCCGGCGAAGGTGTTAATGATAAAAAGCCTGCCGAAGCATCATCTCTAAATCTAAGTCAAAAGCCTGTTAAAGCAAGAAGACAAAAGAGAGCTAAAGAAATATTCATAAGAAGCCACTAAGGGCTATAAGATAAGTTCTAAGACACGAAGCGCAAACAAAAATAAGGCCAAGAAGGCCAATGAAGGGTCAAGGCCACTAAGGCCATAAAAGTCATTACAAAGCCCACAAGGGGCAAGACTAAGCCAACACAGGGGCACGCCATCAACAAAAAAGAAAATAAAATCCCATAAGGGAATAACAACCTGTTTCTTGATTCTGGGTCTCGAGGCTAGGCAGCTGGAGGATCTGGAGAGGCAGACTTTTCGACATTTGGCTCAGAGGCAGCTGGAGGAGTAGAAGCCAAGACAGGAGGAATCTTTGGTTCATCTTCAAAGGTGAGAGCTTCGAGGCCATTTTCTTGTGCCTTCGCGATCGTCACCAACTTATAATTCTCAAACTCCTCCTGTAAGTTCCAAGACTTGGCCTCACCCTTGAGGTAGTCCCAAACCATTTCCCAGCGCCCCATGATCCTGGCACCATTGACGGCAATGGACATCTCATCCGTAAAAGTGGCCACCCAGGCGTCCAGGTTACCAAGTTCCTCCTCTAGCTTTGCCTTCTCCTCAGTCATGCTAAGGACCCTCTCTGCGGCCTTCTCCTTCTCTGACTCCAGCTCCCAGAGCAGCTCCCTCATCTCCCTCAGCTCTTTCTCCAAGTCAGCAGACCTGTACTTCTCTGCCCTCAGCTTGGCAAGGCAATCCTCAACCTAAGCCTATCCTGCAGTGATCACCTCAGTGGCGACCTGATCCTTGGCATGGAAGAGAGAAACCGCAACCTAAGCAACAAAAAGAAAGAAGGTTAGCCAAAATAAAAGGAGACAACCAAATAGAAGCCAGAAGCCAAAGGCAGGCCAATTACCCTGATCAGTCCCTTCTGGACCTGATCGAAGATGCCTAGATCACCAAAGCTAGGAGGGTCAGAAGGAAGCGCAGGGAAGACAGATCCTTGCAAGTGCTCCAGGGCACCATTGAGATCGCCGATAGGGGAGTAAGGCTTCTTGATGGGAGGACTGATGTGTCAGTATTTTAGTAGGTTTTTAGTACGGTTTTCATTCGATATCTATGGTTTTTAGTATGTATTCGGATTGTTTTGGCGCAGTTTTGTGTTCTTTGTTGCTTTTACAGAATTCGAGCTTGAATATGCGAAAAGGAAGCATTTTGGATGGATTTGAAGCCTCGAAGGAAGTGTTCGCACAAAGTTGGAAAATGCCCAGATTTTTGGACACAAATCGACCGATCTAGGGACATGGATCGATCGACCCCTGTTCCGATTTTCGGACTGATTTTATGAAGAACGAGACCGAACTTATTTCAGACTGGATTTCATCAAAAAGACCTAGACACAAGTTACTCTTTGTATTATGCAACTTTTCAGACATTGAAAGAGCTTTGAGAGAGTTTGTAACCTAGGGAGAAGAAGCGTCTTAGATCTTCATTGAGAAGCTTTCCACACCCTCTTTTTACTCTTGTTTATTGATTAATACAATGATGTCTCTCTTGAAATTTGTTTGTGTTTGTGGGAACCGAAATTCTCACTGTNTGTCAATGTTATGTGGTTCACGGACTCTGTTAGCCAAAGATCAATAGATCGAGACAGCGAATTAGCGAGTTATTGAGTAAAATATGAAAAGCTAAACTGCGAAGATAATAAAATAGAAATCGCAAGAGAGTTAAATAACAGAATAAGAAAGATGAAATAGATTGCGAAGTGATATAGATTAATGATGGACGAGTAACAGGATTCGTAAGATAGATAAACGT
>OVAN01008089.1:0-18688 GCA_900406275.1 Anastatica hierochuntica | reverse complement strand
TCAGAGTTCATTCTCTATAGTTCTTTCTTAAGATCTAAAAGGGAGTTCATTTACCCGATCAAAGAAACCTCNAAATCTGATCTGAAATCATCCTTCTCAACTTTTCACCTATTCTGCGACAAAACCAAAAAGAAAACAACTTGATCTCTTGTTTCCAGCAATCAAAAGGGACTAAAAACCTCCCAAAGCAATCAAAAGTGCATCAGTTACTTTGTGAAATAGTCATATGTTTTTATAAATGTTAAAAACATTGTATCGCAGTGTTTATTAAGCGCTTATTATGTTGCGGTATCCACAAAAGCCTTGCACACATATCTAAAAGGTGATGACTCTTTACTTCCCCTTCTATTAGTTGTTTTTGTTTGCTGCAAAGTTTCCCTTGGAATGTTCAAAAATGCTTACAAATGCTCTTATGGAGGTGCTTACTCTGCAAATAACTAATATAATGATAGTTGGAAGAAAGCTTTCTCTTGGAAAATTATATTGCTCCACCACTTTTGAACATAATCTTACTATAATAACACTTTCTGTTAATGGATGTTGTGTTTTTAACATTGATTTGGTTGGATAGGAAGAACTAGATCGTAATGAACAATGAAAGAGAAAATAAAAAGAACAGAAACGATGTTAGTACTAATGGCAAGTGGTTTTATCATGATGTGTAAAAGTAACTCAATGGGCTTTACCACACTTGTTTAACATGGTGACTTTGATTAGAAGCACTTCCTTTGGACGATATATGGTCCAGATTCATCACACTCGACTTTTTCAATCTACATCAACAAATTTGGAACACATTATTTAAACATTTCATCACAAAATTTAAACACAAAAACACTAATAAGAATCTATTATGATATAAAAATTGCATTTTGTTAATCAGCTGGAAAGTGTTAAAGAAATCTAAGATAAAGCGACCAATCTAGATACAATACTTCTTTTTCCGTTGGACTAAACTTTTTTCTTCTTACTGTTAGGACCCAACGCGGTGAACTCTTTACTCATCCTACCGCCAATCCCATTGAACATCAAGGTTCCACCATTGAGCACATATCCTTCTTGATATACACATCTCATTTCATGATTGAGCTGGAAGTAGTTTCATGGATTCTTGGATTTTCCATCGCGATCAATGATGGTCGGAATAGGACTTCAGGGCACCCAAAACGCTCTACCATGATGATTATCAATTTGTGTGCTAATCAAGCAATGAGATTATTGTATTCTTACTTTCTCCGTCTTGTAAATGGATAGTTCTCATCTTCTTCCGCTAGATCTTGACCATTCTTTTTTTACAACACGAAAATGGGTTTGTCTCTTTCTTCTTATATCTTCATGGATTCATATGGTAAAAGGCTAATACTCTATCTTCTTCCAAAAAGAGATGACATACGTTAGCTAATGTTTTCTTATTCATGGGTTCATAATCAATTGTTTGAATAAAAAAAGGTTCAGAATGAATTACTTTGTTTATGTTCAGCACTCGGGGTGATGAATTTCGAATCTTCCATCTTCAATTAGATTATTTTAAATGTTTAGATCATAAAGAAAAATTAGTATATTTAGTGGTAAATAATCTTTATAAAAATATTGCAAACTGATGATAGATTCTTTTTTAAAAGTAGCATATCTTTAAGCTTTTTGAGGAATTAGGTGTGGTAAGTTACCACTGGTAACAATAAAAAAACTGCAATTAGCCAAATTAACACACCAAAAATAGATTATTTTTTGACAAAAAATTCCTTCTTTTTCTTTAAAACACCTCTAATATTTTATTAATAAATTTTTTATTTTTGGACTAGTTGGTTATATATCCAAAAAAACATTAATTAAGAAGTTGGGAGTGACCAAAAAAGTTAAATAATGGATGTTTTGTGAGGAAAAAATAGTACAAAAATTGGGGGCAAAAAATCAATTTTAATTTTTGGAGGTTTGGATTTTTAGTTAATGGTAGATTCTTAAATAGATCTTATAATTTCCCTTTTTTGGTTATGATACCAATTGTCTCTAACTTTTAGCTTGTTATAGAACTTGGTAACCGTAACTCTCTTTGGGAGAAACAGACATTTGCGGCACAAGAAAAAAATAATAGAGGCCACCCTTTAAGAAAAAGTCTTACTGATATATTTAATTAGATTGATATTGTATGTTTTGTTTGATGAGTTTTTTTTTAAACCATTTCTTAAATATACCTTTAATTTGATTTAAAATACATTTCATAGTAATACATAATAATAAGTAAAAAATATATTAGAAATAAAATAATTGAAAATAATACACTTAAAAGATTAAAAGAATTTTTGGAGTTAAAAAATTACTTTTAAAAATTTTATATGAATATTAATATTTGAGGCATTCTAATATTACATTATGATAATTTTTATGAAAAGTATTATAATACTCTTACATTTTAGTTTTAATTTGTCCTAGACCTCAACAAAGCTTAGCACCATACTACTTTCTATATATGTTAACAATACCTAAAATGTTATTAGTTTGCTAGTAATGTGAAATCTATCTATTTTTTTTATCAAAAAAAAGTGAAATCTATTTTGACTTCTTGTATTTGAAATACACATATTCGTATGCAATGAATATTTTTGTTAAAATATGCATTCTTTTCTTGGTGTTAGTATACGAGAATCATGAACATAAATTTTTTTTATTAAGAAGCATTTGAATTGTTTTTGCTCTATGATATCTTACAATAAATTTTTTTTTCTCAAACATATTATAATAGATTAAAACCACAAATACAGAAATTTTGATGACACTTTTTAGTAACAGTGCGGCATTATTCCATATGCTTCTCGCTCTTACTATCCTTAAAGCATTGTTGGAGCTCAAACAACGCATTTTCACGGGTGATAGTTGTTAGGATGATTTTTGGTTACCCTCAACAATAGTTGTAACAACTCAAAAGAGAATGCATAGGTCTTTTTAACCCTACGATTTATATCAAGGTATTAAACAAACATGTTAGATTTAAAAAGTGGTAATACTTTAAGCGTTTATATTCGACACCCAAAAATCAATATATTTTGGAAAATTTGTGTTGAACATCTTGTAGATAAATATTTTTGTAAGTTTCTTTAATCCTAAAAATATAATCATGCGACACAAAATACTAAATGCTTTGAAAATAATATATCACAACATCTATAACAAAGGAATATTTATATAGTGCCTTGCATTAACTCAGGAATGCTATCCCTTTAAAAGAGCAAATGTCGAAAGTTTGCAGACCTGATGTAGGTCTAGTTGAAGTTCTAATAAAAGTCATCTCCAACATGACTCTTATATTAGTGTTTTTTTTAGCAAAGAACAACAATAACGATAACGATTATAACAAAAAACCAACAACAATAACGATTCTCCATCTTTTGAAGAACATTTTCAACCCCTGTATTTAATGAAATCAAATACATATAAAAAGAACTAAAAAGAAGCATTTCTCCCATCAGTAAACAATCTAATATCAAAATCCAAGAGAAGTCCACCATGTGTGGTTTTTTTCAAGAAGTTTTCCAATTGTAGTGCAAGATCCAATGAAATTTTCAGTTTCTACATAAAGGAGAAAGTTAATGCACAAGAAACTCTAGGAAACAAAAGGGAGAACAAATTGAGAATAGCAACCAAAAATCTTAAACAGCCATACTCAACTGAGCCAGAGTACACACCAAAGAATTGGGCAGATCAAGACGCATTGGTGGCTGCAGCCTAAGAGCCTAGGATTAAGCAAGTTGTTTCACCCTTTCCACTTAGCCCAAAGAGTAGCTTTTTGTCGTAGAGAGAACAAACTCCAATCAGACCATCACCAAGCCTAAACGTATTAACATTGCGATCTCCTCTTGTAAAGTTGTTTTCCCGAATGTTTCTTTGGCTCTGCGGTTTTGTGGATTAACGAAACTACACGGTGATTCTAGAGATCTCAGTGATGAACTGCCGGTGAGCATCTGGATGACTTGTTTGAGTGAGGAAGTGTCTGCATAATCATCAGTTATGGAAACATAATACAACGTTATAATAAGATAATATGAAAAATAAACACTAAGAAAGCAATGAGATTCATTTTAAAGTATTGTTCGTCATTATCATCGTAGGGTTCGACTCGAATTCTCTTGGATTTATGTCACACGATTGGTAGGTAATAGGTAGGCGCATATGATTTACTTTAGAATGCATACGATAGACTAAATTTCTTACCGTGCTTATGCTTTCAGCTTTTTTCCATCCATGAGAACAAAGAGATGAGGCGATAGAAGGTTCTAAGGTTTGTCATGTCTTCTTTTGTTAAGGAAGTGAACAGGCGCGAATCAGAAAATGGCATAATCGTCGAAGCAACAGATGTCAAAGAGTCCAATGTTACCAATCAAAACACATCAAGACCCTACGAATAAGAATAACGAATCCTTAAAATCACCAAAGACTGACATTCCATGACCATAGTGCAAAGGATTTCGATAATTATCAAATAAAGAGAAATGTTTAAATAGTTTTTCTTATCACAGTATAAATTTGTCAAGTCACCCAGTTCATTGAGCAGATAATAAGACATTTAAATGCTCACCTCAGCGAATTATGGAAGAAAGGTTTCTCGTACAAAGAATCATGTTCAATAATTCATTAAAGATTTTAATAGTTGTAACAGTTAGTTTTAGAATGTGTAGAACAAAAAGTACCTCTTTTATTTATTCCTTCTTCTTGAAAGTAAAAGCAAGTATTTTGACGATTTTAGAGTCTCTGCCCACCACAGCTTTGTGGACTAATGCCGTTTTTGTCCTAAGAGACTGAAGAAAAGTAAATATGGATTCGAAACCAAATACAATTCTATGTTTCTTTAAATAGCATACTCTAAACACCCAAGCTAATCATTTCCTACTCCAGTAGTCTTCTTGAGAGTAAAACATTGCGTAATTTTCACCCAAGCCATCAAGCACTTGAGTCTTTGGTTGCCTCTTTAGCCATCAGATTGTATGAGATGATGTTAGCTGAATAATTTATCATTGAAAACCGTATAGCCCATTGACCTAATGTCCACGGCCCAAAACTAAAGACACATGCTCGCTAATGTACAACAAAAAGAATTCACATTTTGCAACCCAAAGTTAGTCAAATAACAAAAAGGGATTAGACTCAGTTCCACCATGGTAATCAAAGGCTCAAGACGATCAACTCGGAAAACACATTCCTGGTTGAGACACATATAAAGAATATCACGCTCAGAAAGAATCATAATGCAAAATAAGGACATTCAATCTGATTAGAGAAATTGTTTAGTACGTCATAAAATAGAGCTTGAACATAACTTTTCAATTGTGGAGAGCAGTCAATTAGAATTTTTTACCAATCCAAGGGTACGTACTGCCCAAAACCTTGTATTTTGGACTTATACCAATGGCAATGCCCTCCAAAAGAGCAAGGCTGGCGAAGCAAAGATGAGAAACCAAAAGTTATGTGAATGCTGTCTGTCTCAGTTTAAATAAAAAGTCAAATCACGTATACTGTAAGGCGTAATTGCAGATTGAACTAAGCATCTAACGCATAGACTAGTTGGACCTACAATCTTGTGCAAAATTAGGCAACAGACTCTTCTTCCAATAATCTTTAGCCTCACTTCATGTTCCTTCAGGATCTAAACCTGCAAGAAGCATTGAGTTTATCGAAGATAAAATTAATCACCGAACGCATCTAACTAATAATGGAAGAAAGAACTACACTGTCATCTGATGTTGTAAAATTAGGCATGTCTCCTTCCTAAACTCTAAATCATTTGGAATCAACTGTGGTTATTTAAAAAGAGGAGAAGAAAGAGTAAATAGAAACACATTTTGAAGTGTAGGTGGTCAAGAATTTAGTATGTGACAAAGAATTGGAAAGTATGTAGACCGAGAAAACACCATATGTTTTTTTTTTGAAAACTTTACAAAGAATGTAAAACCTAATTGATAAAATCACAAACTCACCCTTGCATTCCATGCGGAGATATTCGCGGCGAAGCATGGAGAATAATGCGACATATGTTTTGAATGGATCGCCAAAAACCTCATCTTTTCTTTTTTAACTTATCCATTGTCGCTAGATTCGATTCCATAGTCTATAGTATTCGGCTATTCGCCATCACCATCAGATATCGTATATGGTAAGAAGAAACATATGAATCAGAACTTTCGCAGCTAAAACCCATTTTCGGCGTGAACCATAAACCAAGAGAGGTTTGAGAAGATGATAATATCACAACATCATCTCTCGAGTCCGACAATTACTCTATGAGATTACCTCCATTTATATTTGTCGTTGTCTTGGAGCTCTCGTGACTTCTCCTCACACTGTCTCCATCTCTAATTAGCTGCGGTAGCTCTCGAATATCATCTCGATGGTGGTAACATAGTTTTTTCTCTAATGTCACTCTGGTGACTGATCAAATCATTACTGAGATTGCCAAGCGTAGAAACCATATAAGAATTGAGCTTTTAATGAGGAGAAGTAAAGGTTTAATTTCGTAGAATTAAACTCCATTGAAGAAGATGAAAAGAGGAAATCGAAAGAGAGGAAGATTTTTATAAGGAAAGGTGAAGGATTTTATTTTAGAACATCTTGAAGAGAATTGTATTTCATGGGCATAAGTGTCAATCATAGGAAGAAGATTATAATGATGAGGTGGACACCCTTATATGATTCAATCTTCTACTTTTAATTAGTTAGGTATATCAAAATACTATTTTATTGATATTTGTACAACTATAATTTTGGGTAAAACTTTGTTATAAATTTGACCTCACCACATGTACAAATGGACATAAAATAGAAAAGACGGCGCCACCTAGAACGACACAAAATTGATTGACGGTTATTCCTTTTGTGTTTAATTTTGTCTTTTTCTAGAAACAATTATTTCTGTAGAAATTCTTGTAATTCTTTTTCTTAGATTCCACTTGTCATAATTTTCTTTTTAATTCTTTTTCTTAGATTTCAATATTTCCTAGAATATAATTTATAATTTTTTATATTCCAATATTTCCCAGAATTTAATTAAATATTCTTTTTCTAACTCTCAAAAAAAAATCTACATTACTAGCATATTGTTATAGCACGTTTTACTGAACTGCTATCTTAGATGATTTAGAAATTTTCGTATTATATAATAGCGCTAGATAAATGCTATGATAGAGTTTCAGTAAGCGGGAACCTAAAATTTGATTTTCCGCGCAACACTTAATGAAAATCACTAAACTAATCACTTTCCCTCTCTCAACTCTCATTTTCCCGCTTTCTCTTAGAACCCTAAGAAAAAGTTAGCTCGATTCTACATCTCGAGACCACTAATCTGCTTCCCCCATCGACCAGTTAAGGTCGCCACATCTGCCATAGATCGCCTTTTCCGTCACTGAAGGTATAGTTGATCCTAATTGCGCCATCTTTGTCGATAGTGAGCTCAAATTGAAGACATGTATTCTTGCTTTGATTTCTTGTTTGCTTTTTATTTACCCTCCTTTCTTTGATTGTTAACAATATTACCCTAGGTTTGTAGTTTTATCGTTTTCGATTTACAGTTTGGGGATTCGATTTGTCAAAAAAGTTTGTTTTTATGTCTTCATTTTTTGTTAAATGTTGTAGTTTATTTGTTTGGTACATGCTTTACATGCTTATATGTGTTTGAAAATGTGATTGACATCGTTGCTTTGTAGTGATTTTGTCTCAGATTTGATTATCGAGACTGGATATATTGAGTTATCATCTTAGGACACATTATGTGTTATTTGGTCTGAATTTGAGTTATTTTACTATGAATTTGATGGCAAGTTATGTGTTATTGGTCTGAATCTGAGTACAAGTTGTCAAAATGTCTTTATTTAACTATGAAATGGTTCTTTATGTTACTAAAGGTTTCAATTAAGGTTAAAACACAAAATATTGGATAAAGCATGGGTGCATCTTAGCGGGTAATGAATTTATCGTATAGGTTAGGTTTCAATAGGTGGTTATAGACTTTACTTGTTTACCTTTGTTTTCCTTTTGATTTTGAATCGAAGAGTTGATCCTGCTTATGAGAGAGGGGCTTCAAAATTTGTACGAGATGTGTCTGTAGCTTTGGGAGGGATTGATATGATTGTATGTCCTTGCATTGTTTGTTGTAATATAGATCGTCACTCAGAAAGTGTGGTAGTTGACCATCTGGTTACTAGGGGACGGAGGAGGCTTATAAGATGCGGTCTGATTGGTATTTACATGGAGAATTCAACTCAGGGGATGCAAATGAAAGTAGAGTAATAAGTAATGGAATGAAGAGATCTTTGGGTTATACAGAGCTGCCAAGTGCTTTAATGAAGAGTTAGCTGGTACGAGAGATTTCTCTAAGATGGCAGAGGGAGAAGACAAGAAAGAAGATAAGTTCTTAGCAAAACTAGTTGATGCTGAAACACCTTTATATTCGAGTTGTGTAATCCATAGCAAGTTATCTGCAATTGTTTCATTATTTAGATTGAATACTCTGAATGAGTAGTCTGACAAGAGCTTCAATGATCTACTTGAGACATTGCCGGAGAGATGTTACCAAAGGATAATGTGCCACGCACATAACTGTATGCGATGAAATTTATTTGAAATCCTTTGATATGGATTACGAGAAGATTCATGCATATTTCAATGACTGTTGCCTATTCAGAAAGAGGTTGAAGACGCTTGAGAACTGTCCAAATGCAAGGCTTCAAGATGGAAGACTAATATGCACACTGGTGAAAAGAAGAAAGGAGTCCCACAGAAAGTATTATGTTACTTTCCAATAATCCCAAGATTGAAGAGAATGTTGCGGTCTCAGGAAATGGCCAAGAATTTAAGGTGGCACTTTAGCAACAAAAGCATTGATGGAAAACTTCGTCACCATGTTGATTCAGTCACATGGGATCAGATGAATACCAAATACCCTACCTTTGCAGCTGAAGAAAGGAACATGAGGCTTAGACTTTCAATAGATGGAGTTAACCTATTCAATATGAAAAATACGAGGAAACAAGTTGTTTGTGAAGGATGTGTGCAGTCAACAGACCTAAATCAAATGGTCCACTTTGTCCGCTTGGGTCCGAATGCAGCTAGAGTGTGGATAGATGCAGCGATGGTAGATGATGTAGAAGTTTGAAGGAAATCAGATGAAGTAAAGTCTTTTAAAGATGCACATGGTTCATCAATCGCGTAGCCAATGGATAAATTGGTCATATTATAAGATACATAAGTTGTTGTAAGTTTTGTGCTTTGTGTTTTCAATCTGCATAATTGTTAAACTTATGAGAGTTTTTGATTATTGCAGCCTGCAGGGAAAGAAGAATTTTGGTCAAGAATTCGCTAGCTAAAATTAGGCTAATGAACTTATGAATTATCTTTCTATGTGTTTAGAATTCAGACTTAACCGTTATTTCTTATGACTTATGTTGTAATGTTCCCATCCAGAGGGAACCGGAATGTCCCAAATGGTATTGCCAAAACTGAATTAAATTTCACCAACTAGTCATTAATTATCTGCTTCTAATAGCCATCTGCAGTAACATCAAAAAGAATAAGAGGGCAAAGAGAAGGATGAGTGATTTTTCAAACAAACCACCCAGTGAGAACGAACCTGACTCCATCTCACCCGATATTCGCTTAACCCCGAAAGTCCATACCTAATTCTAAACCTCACATAATACACTTACCATGCCTGACAAGCAACTACCAGGTTGAAACCTTTTTCGAAAAACAGTCATGTTCTACTAGACACCTCTTTCAAATATTTTCACAAACCTTTTCGCTTTCCTAGTGTATCTTAACAATCAAATGGAATATCAACCCATGCCCAGCACTTCATGCTACCCACCCAACTAGGACCCCCTCTCATATGGTGTGTAGACCGGCTCGGCACAATCACATAGTCCGGTCACGCACGACTTCCAGTCTTACTGCCCGCAACTCTGCTTCATCCTGGATCGGTCCTCCGGGTACCCTCGCCCGGGTCCACGACTTTCCATTACGACCCAGGGCACGAGGTCCACGCTGGTATTGTTTTCCTCCCACCCTGACACTTTGAACGTAGGACTCAACCATCTGGCCACCTCCTCTCCTGCCCCTTACGCCTGGCCTGGCACAAAGGTCCTGCTCCTCACGGAACTAGTCACTCAATTCCCCTAGGGTCCTGAGCCCTAGGGCGGGGTGCATCACACCCGTAAATTGAATAAGCGACTATCCATCAGAGAACCACATCACCAGATCAATCTAGACTTATGATCAACTTCCGTAATTCTCAAGCAATGCCATTTACTCCTAGTCATTTTAAGGACTTATGTTCTCACACAGGTTCTAGTCTAGGCTTGACTTAGTGATCCAATCAAACAATCGCACTTAGATGTACAAGACCTTATGTCATTAACGATACATATTACATAGTTTTTATTCGTGCCGAGACTTATAACTCGACACCGACCGGATTAACCGTAGACTAACAAACAAGTTAAACGGCTACCGAATGCGATAGAACCGAGAACCTCCTCACCTTGGCCACATGGTAGACACGCTTTTGGAATGGCTGACTGACGATCCTCTTTTTGAGCTTTTACTCCATGTCGATCCTCCGTCATCTTTCTTCTCCTTTGATGATCCTCCTTCTGAAAAGGAACCTGGAACAAGAACCCGGTTAGACCTTAACGGGAGCCTGCTAAAACTGGAACTTTCCATTTATTGAAATCTACCATAAATAGATACTTTTTTTGAAAAGGAAACCTACCCGAAAAGGAAAGTTACCAAAAAGGAAAACCTGCCCAAAAAAGAAAACTTTCCTAAAAAGGATAACCGGGTCATGGGCAAAATGGTAATTTTACTTATCGAGAAAAACCACGTCCTCGAGAACGCCTCAGGCCTCTGCAACTCTCTGGAATCCTAGAACTTGAGCTCTTTCACTTTCTTTTGGCGGGGACAGCTTCGCTGCACCAACTTTCAAGATGCGCTTCTCCACTCATATGAACCCGAAAACAGTTTTCTTTTGACCGATGGATTTAAAGGAGTTTCTACATTGATCCCACAAAAGATAAGATTTGAAATCATCCAATAACTCAACCAAAACAGAAATACAAACTAACATGCCATTTCAGGAAAACAGACAGATTCTATGCCGCTCAGAAACAAAGCTTTAAATCACAAAATAACCGTTCAATCCTCGATCCAAACGGTTAAGTTGTAGATGTGGATGTCCTTTATATGTGGAATCCGGTTTCGCTCCGATCAGACACTATTTGTCCTCAGAAACACCCTCCACATCCCGATTGGTCGCAAATTTGTATTGCACATATACATCTAAGTAAATCGACCATAACTATTGTAATACTCAATTGAAACGCTTTTTTGTAAATCGGAGAATCTCGACTTAGACTTCTTTTACGCTCTGTAAAATTTCCCGATCGAAATATGATGATTTAATTGACAGATCGTGCATTTTCCCTCAGCATCTCGAGTCTATCGTGTAGAGACTGCACATGCTTTATCTCCTTTCTCCTTTTTTTCTTCTCCCACGTGGTTTCGAAACTCTCTGTGGATTTTCTCTCTGATATGGTCGATGGCTGGGAAAAAAATGAGAAGGGAAGGGTTTTTTAGGTTTTAAGGCTTGCGGGGTTCTTAAAAGGGCCTTTTGCAGGATTTTATAATTGACCGAGGGAAATAGAAACATGTTATTACAATCTCCCCTCCTTACAAAGAATTCGTCGCGAATTCTGAGGATTATAACACCTTTAGCTCTGGAAAAGTGGTATGCATGCACATGAGTCTAGTCGAATGTGGCAGCGCATAGGTTTGATTTTTCTTTGACCATTCTCGACTCTAGGTCTTAGCTCTCTCCCGCTTAGTTTCCGACCAAGCTCTAAAGTGTCCTCTTTCGAGGAGACGATGGTTGTACATTTCCTTATACACTAGAGATTCCCTTTCTCTGCCGTCTCTTTCCTAAGGAGAATCTATCTTTTGATCTTAACAACGCCCACTCGCATATACCTTTCAAGCTCATGTATGGTCTTGCCTATTACCGCCACCGCTCTACTTGTGTCCCACATCGTCCTTACCTAGGTTCCTTCTAGGTAGTTCTTGTTGTACCCTAGTCCTTACATAGGAGGCCGTTCCTTGCAAGACTTGTCTTTTATGCTCACATCCTCGTCCATAGTTGAGATTTTTTCCTTACACCTCTCTTGTCTTAGGAATTCCTTTAGCATTAAGATGAACTTGGTTGAGCGATATATAACACTTACTTACTGACCCACCATGCTTCCGCTACGCTCTCCTTTCTGCCATACTCTAGCTTTCTAGTAAACAAATCCACATGGTGCTTTCCTAACACTGTCCTTGGATCCTAACAACATCCACTTGTGGTCTTATCCAACATAGTCCTTTGCCATAGTCATTTGCCAGGTTTCCGTCCCTGACAGCCATGACATACAATACTTACTGCGACTCCATAGGAGCTTCCTCTTCTAACTTGGTGGAGCTCTAGATGTATCCAACATTATCTCAACACACAAGGTGACCTCATTATTCGGTTGCGTCCTTACATCTCGGTGATCCAGCCATATTGTCCTTGCTCAGCCTCCACTACCTTGACCCAGCGAAACTTACTCCCACCAACTCCCAGCAAAGCGGAACCTCCTTGTTGATGTGCACTATCCAACCGATGCTGAAGCTCTTTGGACCTTGGAATGAGTGCGCTCTCAAATTCCATACATTCTTCCCGCAACTCTGGTACAACAAACTGTAGCAACTTGAAAACCCGACGACTATAGATTAGGAAGGTGAAAAAATTGCTCCATGATGAAGAATTACAGCAACGGTTCGGAAAGAGTAGCTATCTAGTTGTCGATGATAACTACCACTGGTCCTAGCGCACTGAGTTCGTGACTAGAGAGCAACTACAACCCGCCCGAGATGTTGCACTCACGTCCGTACATGAGTCTCGGTCGAGTGTACCAGCACGTGAGCTCTCCCAATTCTAAATTAAACTTCACATCTCTAAGGATGTGCTACAGAAATGAAATTGACATGGAATGAGGATTCACTTCCTCGAAACACTTCCCTTAAACTTGAACCACCTTAACAGGACCATTCCTCTGCTTCACACCGAGACCCTGAAACTTAAGAACCTAGACTCGCAAGCACACTCGATTAAATAAAACCTTACACATAATCCAAGACTTTATCCTATCTTCTAGAACTTCATTCTACCCCTTGGACTCCGGTCTAGATCTTTTCTTTGGTGCTCCCTTATGGGCTCTGGGTACGGCGTGTCAATCCCTATGATCACTTGTGTTAGAAAACATCTTCTGGTTGTTGTGGCAGCCGAGTCTCGAAACCCACGACATCGATGCTCTCACCGTTGGAACTCAAAACTCCAGCGCTAGAAGTTAGACTAACGTCTCAGTTGGTGATTTTGGAATTCTTTTAATTTTTGAGGCCTCAAAAAACTAAATAAAATTTTTGGAAAACGTTTTGTCTCCAAAAATCTATGACCCTCTGGGTGGTAACCGGAGCGGCCTTTAACCTAGGCTCTGATACCACTTGTAACGTACCCGTCCCGAGAGAACAAGAATGTCCCAAATGGTACCGCCAAAACCGCATTAAATATCACCAATCGATCGTTACTTCTCTGCTTCTAACCGTCACCTGAAGTAACACCAAAAAGAAAAAGAGGAAAAAGAGAGGGATGAGTGACTTTTCAAACAAGCCACTCAGTGAGGATGAACCCGACTCCGCCTTACTTGATACCCGCTTAACCTCGAAAGTCCAGACTTAATCCTAAACCCCGCATAAGACACCTACCATGCCTGTCAAACAATTACTAGGTTGAAACCTCTTTTTAAAAAACAGTCCTGACCTACTAGACACTTCTTTCTAATCTTTTCTAAAACCTTTTCGCTTTCCTAGTGCATCTTAACAATCAAATGGCATATCAACCCATGCCCTACACTTTAGGCCACCCACCAAGCCTGGGACCCCCTCCTATCTGGTGGGTAGGCCGACTCGGCACCGTCACATAATCCGGTCACGCACGACTTCCAGTCACACTGCCCGCAACACTGCTTCATCTTGGATCGGTCCTTCGGGTACCCTCGCTAGGGCCTATGGATTTACATTATGATCTAGAGCATTAGGTCGACGCTGGTACTGTTTTCCTCCCGCCTTGGCACTTTGGACGTAAGACTCAACCATCTGGGTACCTCCTCTCCGGCCCCTTCCGCCTGGCTTGACGCGAAGGTCCTACTGCTCACCGAACCAGTCACTCGATTCCCCCAGGGTCCTAAACCCTAGGGCAACGTGCATCACACACGTAAATTGAATAGGCGACTATCCATCAGAGAACCACATCACCAGATCAATCTAGACTTATGATCAACTTCCGTAATTCTCAAGCAATGCCATTTAGTCCTAGTCATTTTAAGGACTTACGTTCTCACACAGGTTCTAATCTAGGATCGACTTAGCGACCCAATCAAACAATCGCACTTAGGCGTATAAGACCTTACGTCATTAACGATACATATTACATAGTTTTTATTCGTGTTGAGACTTATAGCTCGACACCGACCAGATTACCCCTAGACTAATAAACAAGTTAAACGACTACCGAATGTGATAGAACCGAGAACCTCCTCACCTTGGCCACATGGTAGACATGCTTCTGGAATGACTGACTGACGATCCTCCTTCTGAACTTTTACCCCACGTCGATCCTCGGTCATCCTTCTTCTCCTCTGCTGATCCTCCTTCTGAAAAGGAACCTAGAACAAGAACCCGGTTAAAACTTAACAAGAACCCGGTTAGAACTTAATGGGAACCTGTTAAAAACGGCTTTTCATTTATGGAAACCTGCCATAAATGGAAACTTTCCCGGAAAGGAAACCTGCCCGAAAAGGGAAGTTACTAAAAAGGGAAACCTGCCTATGAAAGAAACTTTCCTAAAAAAGAAAACCCGGGATAGGGGCAAAATGGTAATTTTACTTATTGAGGGCAACCACGTTCTTTGGAACACCTCAGGCCTCTGCAACTTTCTTTCACTTTCTTTTGACGCGGACAACTTCGCTGCACCAACATCCTGAATGCGCTTCTCCGCTCATATGAATCCGAAATCGGTTTTCTTTTTCCGATGGATTCACAAAACTTCCTATATTGATCTCACAAAAGATAAGCTCATAAATCATCCATTAACTCCATCAAAACCGATATACAAACTAACATGCCATTTCTGAAAAACTGACAGATTCTATGTCGCTCGGAAACAACGCTCTAAATCACAAACTAACCGTTAACTCCTCGATCCGAACGGTCAAGTTGTAGCCGTCGATGTTATCTATCCATGGACTCCAGTGTTACTCCGATCAGACACTATTTTCCCTCGGAAACATCCTCCACACCCGACTCGTCGCATATTGGGACTACACTGATACATCTCAGTAAATCGACCATAACTATCGGAATACTCAATGAAAACGCGTTCGCTAAATTTGAGAATCTCGGCGTAGGAGTCCTTTACCATCTTTAAAATTTTTAAATCGAAATATGATGATTTGATCAGCCGAGCGAGCATTCTTCCTCAGCATGTCGAGTCTGTCCTACAGAGATTGCACACGCTTTATCTCCTTTCTCCTTTTCTTTCTTCTCCCCCATGGTTTCGAAACTCTCTGTGGCTTTTCTATCTGATCTGGTCGACGGCTGAAAAAAATGAGATGAGAAGGGCTTTCAGGTTTTAAGGCTTGCGGGATTCTTTCATGGGCCTTTTGCGGGATTTTAAAATGGACCGAGGAAAATAGAAATAGATGTTTACATATGTATTAGCTACATATTTTATGAATGTTCTTATGAGCTTTTTATTATAAAAAAATACTAGACAATAAATAAATCATAGCTCTCTAAAGGAATCTACAATAGCAACAAAAAACAGCTATAATCGAATGTCATAGAATTAAAAATTACTTACGCATTACACTATTATAACATACTTCAAAGCTATAACGAAATTTAATATAGGAATTATCAACAACATTTGTATGTTACATATATATTATAGCACATAATATGACTCATAATTTTACAGCATTTTACAACGCTACAAATAAAAACATAATAGCAATAAACGATTGCTATTGTAGAAGGACCTATCATAGCATAAAATATGAATCGTAATCAATTTGTAACAAAAAAGTAGTGCTATAGTTAAGTTAATAACATCATCTAGGTATTGCTATCGTATCTGCACATTTCGCAGTGTCCAAAAAAATGATATCGTAGGGCGGAGGTACCTATGATGGCTATGGTTAACATAACATTTATGAGATTCGCTATGAAACACCTACTATAGCAGATTTTCCGCGCTAAGAATGTACACATTTTTTTGTAGTGTAGGAAACAATAACACTTTGAATTACCAGTGGTATCGTCCAAACACAATAAAAACAAACTCCACGAAATCTAACATCCCTGATAGTTCCGATGCAACACCTAAAACAAACAATATCCATAGATTATCAAACAAACAAAAACTACAAAAGTCATCCAAACTCATCAGTTTTCTCTCAGACGCTTTCACTTTACAGCGTAATGGGACTTACGATACTTAAAAGGTTTGGGTTGCTTCCTTAACCCTGTGGATCTCCTCATTTCAGCCCCCATTACTCTTTCCCTTGTTACCTTGGTGTACACCACCAAGCTTCACACCACCAGACTTTTTCCCTAGGTATACAACAATTTTCATCTACCTATCAATCTCTTTCTCAGCTTCTTTTTCTTCTTCCTCTTCACTATCACTCTCTTTCTCTGCTTCTTTCTCTTCTTCCTCTTCACTCTTAATTTCCTTTTTCATTTTCTTCTTCCTCCTTCTCTTCTTCTTTTTCACAATCAGGCTCTTTCTCTTCTTCATCTTCTCTGACAACTTCTTCTTCTCTATCAACTTCTTCTTATTTTGTGTCTTCTCTTTCTTCTGCTATTGTTCCTGTTGCTGGAGTCCCATAAAAAGATCCAAATTCACAATCTTGACGATCTCCTGAAGCATTCAACTCTTTCACTGACAATTCAACACCTACCAGCCTCACATCTTGATCATCCAACCTCTTGTTTATTTTTTCGAAGCAAACTATTAGTTTTTCTTCTAAAACATGTAGACTGTTCAGAGATCCGCCGATAGACAGTGGTGGCACAATGTCTTCTTTTTGTTGCTCCTCAGGCTCAACCGGTGCTCGGGAAGCCACATCTAAATCATACAGATCCTCCCACCATATTGACTTCTTCTATACCCTCAGACGCTTGACCCAAGCATCAACAAGGATATCCCTATGTTCCATCTCATCATCTGAATGCTCTTCCATTATTTCAGCTATAAGAGGTTCTTCATCAAACTTACGTTCCAAGAAACTAATAATATCGTACACAACACAAGAAACACATAAATCACATCACAACATGTCAAAAAATAAGAAAGGGTTATGAAAACAAGTATAAAAAATTAATAACGTTTTTAGATCCAACGACTTCATTTATCTCCTTAATAGAAAGCCTTTGAACCCAATATCTTTCCATTTGTACTTGCACATTCGAGGGCAGTGATTGTTTGTATTTATCACCTCTTCTTGGAATCTCCTACTCAGATCCGGAATGCACTCAAACGACAAATGCTGCACAAAAATACATTATATAATTGAATTAAAAACAATTATCACAAACTACACTTGTAAACACAAATACTTTACCTCTAAAGGCCTGAAGAAACTCAAAAAGCGCCATATTGATAGCACATCACCAGCATAACATCTCAAGGAGTGATAAATCTCGTTTACATTGTCTTCAAAACCCAACCTCCCCACGAGAATCTTTCACACTCACCTAATTGTCCACAATTATTAGAATGAAGGGATCAATGGCATTATTCTTCTTCCTTGGATAGACAATCTTGCTTAAGAAGAACAAAACAACCATCTTCGAACGATCTCTACCACTTCCGATTGACAGTAGTTTCGCCTTAACTTCTGCAACAAATATTTCGAGGTCTTTTTTTAAAGTGCTTTTTCACAAACCTTAAACTTCCCAAACTCTTGAAGTCGTATCCATAACTATGGCAGTTCAACCCACTAATGAGCTCATGCTCTCTAATGGAGTACCGTATCAGAACACCATTCACCAAGAGCCAACATTCCCTTTCCTTGTCCACATGAGCTGTGTGAAGAAAAAGCATCTAACAACCATGTGTCATATGGTTTGAATGCTTCGACATGTGTCATATGTGTCGAAATTGTGGATTGTCCCAGAACCAATTCTTCTCTGGCTCTGTGAACTCCCTCCCATTTACGACACCTATGGTACCGTTAAGATCACACTTGATTGTTAACTAACACGCACTACAAGAAAAATGCACATTGTTAGCACACAATTAACGCTATATAGAGTTTTTATAGCGTTTCCATGTTGGCCATGTTTGCCGCAGCTATAATAGACCCCCCTTTACAATAGCGTTAATTTGACCCGCTACCATAGATCGATCTGTTATAGCACGAATATGTTTGCTATTATAAATTTTATAATAACGTTATGTTTTTGCTATTTTATATTTTATGGTGGCGTTTTTTAGTTGCAATAATATAGTTTATAATAGCATATTATGTTTGCTATTTTAAATATTATAGTAGCTTTTTGTTTTTGCCATAAT
>OVAN01008088.1:0-18689 GCA_900406275.1 Anastatica hierochuntica | reverse complement strand
TTGTTCAGGGGGTAAAAACAAAGTTAGCTAAAGTAATGAAAGAATCAGAGACAGAACATGAATTTTCTAATGTTTCTCTTCCGTCTGAATTTATTATTAGTAGTGCTTGTGATAAACTAACCTGTTTTGAAATGGAGAAGCCGAGTAGTCTTGTTTCAGTGTCTCAGGTCTTAGAAGAAAACGCAGCAGAAGAAGAAAAGACGACTTCAACACAAGGTGAAGTGATGGAGCAGCTGAGCAGCTTGGAGCCGAGCACGATTCATGAGGTATTAGACCGAGAGAAGCATAAGGAATCAAGACAGATCGTGTTGGGCTTGAATATTCCTGGAAAATCAGTCTTCAGACATATTTTAGTCCACACAAAGAAAGGCCCATCAAGCTTGAACCTTATATGGTCGAATAATATATCAATTTGACGGCAGTGCGAAAATCTACAACCATGCGAAAGGGCCCAATCAGATTGTTAATTACTCGATTGTTATGTTTTATT
The DNA here is from genome assembly GCA_900406275.1 of Anastatica hierochuntica. Classification (NCBI taxonomy): domain Eukaryota; kingdom Viridiplantae; phylum Streptophyta; class Magnoliopsida; order Brassicales; family Brassicaceae; genus Anastatica; species Anastatica hierochuntica. Next base: position 18,199 of record OVAN01008088.1, on the reverse strand, counting down.
TTTAGGAGATTTTCGAAAATCCAAGTCCTCTTAGGAGAAGGATTTCGTTACCTTTAGGGTTTTTAGGAGTTTATTTAAGCTTTGTGTTTTTAGTTTTGAGATAATCCAAGTTTTTATCCATAAAAGTTTTATAAAGTTTTTATCTTTTTTCCTAGCAACAGTGAATCTCTGTTCTTCATTGAACAATTGAATTGTTATAGAGTTAATTCTCTAAAAGTTGTTTGTTCCTGAATCATTATAGAGTTAATTCTCTAGATCTGGAATAATCTATCCTGTTTTCTTCTTCTCCCATCGAAAATCCTTAGTAAAATCGCAGACTTCTATCAAAAATTCAGATTTGAAAAGATTGTTTTTTTGTTCAGAAGATCTTGGGTTGCTTCAGAAAGTAATGAGGTTTTGAGGTTTTGGTGCGAGAGTAGGGAGAGGAGTTTCAATGGAGAAGGCGAGACGGTGAAGAATGGAGTAGAGGAAAGGCAAAGTTTTAAGGTCAACGGCCTTTGCGACCTTTCATTTTTAAAAAAAAATTTTTAATAGAAAATAAGATGTGTATGTGTTTTAATCGGGTGAAAGGATGTTTAGATGGCAAGAAGAGGGAACTTTTGCTTTAGACTGATGTGGCACCCCTAAGAAGCTAGAAATAGCTTAGATAATAATGCGTTTTGGTCCTAAAAATAAATTGGGGTTGAATTGATATAATTTTTTAGATATGGGGCAGAAAACGAAAAACTCAAAATTACAATCGAGTCGTATATTGTCGGGAACTTTACAGAAGGTCGTTTTTCGTCTTGTTCCATCCGTCGTTGTACTTCTAAAATCGTTGCTCATCGTCAAAAATGGCGTTTTTGCTCAACAACAACAACCCGATCTTATCTCATCTCCGATCTTCTTCACAGGTTCTTTTTTCTTTTGGATCGAATCTCATCAACGGTATGGTTCGATTCGTTTGATATATGACATGATCGTTTTTGCTTACTCCTTTGCAGAAGAAGGATGGTGTTTTAGCTCAATCACGTCGCGGGTTCCATGTGGAGCTAGGGGCTCGCGAGAAAGCTGTAAGTATCATTTTACATTTGTCTCTGTTCTAGGTTAGGGATCGGGCAGATTGGACTGTTGATTCGTTCGAATCCAGAAGTCGAAAGTAGTGTAATTTTGTTTTGAAAGTATTAATCCCGGATCAAGAGAGGGCTCCTGTAAGATTTGCTCTTTTGATAGTTTTATTTATAAGATCCCTCTTAGAATCATGTGTTTCTATGGTTGCGTCGTTGCAGCTTTTGGCTGAGGATGGTGCTTTGAGGAGATTCAAGTCGCACAAGAGAGGAGTGCAACAATTGAAAAGGATTGGAGATGTGCTCACAGTTGTTGTTGTTGCTGGTCCGTAACTTCGTTTTCATTACATGATTTAACATTTTTCTTGTGAAGATAGCATTCACCTGTTACCATTTAGGATGAATCTGAATTTGGTATTCGCTGATACATTTTTAGAGATTACCCTTCTTTAGTTCAAGGAAAGATGGATTGGCAAAGATGTTCTTGTGCTTTTTGCCTCATTATCTGATCATACTTTTATTTTAATACTGGAAGGAAATTGAATTCTTGGTACCATTTGCAAAGAAAATCTCCATTGAATGAATGTTATTGTATCCCCAGCTCATCATATCTTTTGATGAAAAACTAACAAGTTTCAAACTTCTCTGATATGTAAATTAGCAGTGTGTGGCTCATATAGTCTAGGTTTGATGATAGAAAATTCTGTGTATTGAGTTGAATAGCCTTTTTATGTGTTTTTGTGTTTCAGGATGCTGCTATGAGATCTATGCAAGAGCAATGGTGAGGAAGGAAAGTCAGGCTGCAGGAGGAAGCTCATGAGTATTTTTTTTTCTTTTGCTTTTATCATCCATCTTCTTCCTTTTTTAATAATCTCAGAAAGTCATGTTTGTTACTCATGCTGGCATTGTTCTGTAGTCCAAATAAGGAACACGAAAAGGATTTGGTATTTGTTTCTGAGAAACCCATATGGTTATGAATCATCGAAGTATGATTTTGAGAAACCAAGTGGATGAACAAGGGCTCAAATGTATCAAGAGCTCATAGATTATTACAAAGTTGATCAAAGTTGTCTTAACCTGTTCTCATGTGTTATTGTTTGGTTTAGCGAGTTTAAACATGGATCATAATTTCTTTCTATAATCCGAATAAACATCACAGGGGCTTAAAACATCAGATTTAGCTTGAGTTTGCTTGATTAACATATACTATGTTAGCTTAACAACTTCTCCATAATTTGAAGGAACCATTAGTAAAGTTTGTTCCTTTTTGCTATTAGGGGGAATTCATAATTAATAGCATTACAAATTCAGTGAAGGTATCAAACAAAGCTTTTCCTTTATTTCATTTGCTCCTAGAATTGAAAAAAAGATATACCAAATGTATGCAAAGAAACAACATTCGCAAATATTCAATAGAAGCAGCTGCGTGAGAGGTAGCTAGTGGCTGGATTCAGATCATTCGGGTTGTTCTTCAGATTGTTCTAACTCCAACTTCTGCAAGGCAAAGAGACATACAGATATGTTTACAAACTGAATTTGGCTTTGGACAAGACAAAGTGAATATTATAGATAATCCAGATGGGCATAACACAATGTCATATAAGTAAGTGAACTATACAAAAAGGTAAACAAAAAACAAAAGAACAAGTTAAAAAGGCGAAAGCAAAACCAAGGAGGCATGGATCAAATACAACACATCGTATATCTACCAGTTGAAATCCGTTAAAATTTGCATCATTAAAGGATAGGAACAGTAAGTTCGTTGAAACGGTTGTGAATCTTGAGAAAATAATAATTAACACTTGCACTTTTCTTTTTAGTGCTAGTATAGGTAATCACATTACTATATCCCAATCTAAGAAGCTGCATAAGATGAATGAGTGTCGGCCATGGCAACACTCTTAGCAGCCTAGTGCACACAATTGCCGTAAGCCAAGACACGGTGGACGTGAAGATTAGTTGATTGGCAGGAGTGTCAGCCTTATAGAAGTTAAGAGGCTAAACCCTTAGCTATAGGTCTACTATATCTAGCCTAGGATTGAATGTAGCAGATTGAAGATGTTGTGATTGCAGAGAGAGCAGTTAGTGAGAACTATGCTGATAAAGCTGTCTCAACAGATTGTGTAGCCTGTGAAATTTCTCTAGGGTTAGGGTTGGGCTTTCGGTTGATAGTTTCTCTGGTTTGTTGAAACGAAAAAGAAACAGGAGTACACACAGCTTCAGTTCTAATCATGCTCCTACCTTCAATCATCCCAAGTCTACAGTGTGAGCTTAACATTGTTTACATCCCACTAAAATTGTTCGATAGATGCCAAACCAGTTCCGTTCCTATCTGCTTGAGATAAATATGGACTTAGAATGCATATCTAACAGACAAACACTATTTTCCCTACAAACCTGGAACCAGGATGAGATGTTACTGCTTCAAAGATAAGACCTCATCACACACGGTTGATCAAAGGTATTTGAATACATTCACTCCATAGCATCGAATGAGTATCTGAACCAGTAATCTATCAAAATCACAGATATTTCATTCATTTCTGGAGGACTAGAAGAACATGCTGTGAATCAGATAGAAAACATACTCTCAATCATCAGAAATTTCCATATCATAACAGTAAGTACTCTGTTCTATAAACAAGACAAGACCCAATGGCTAGTTAGGTCTAGTTTCCATCAAAATATCGTAACATGAGGAAAAACAAATGCCCTAAATCTTGACCTCATCTCCACAGTAACCAAAATCAAAGAAAGCTCGTACAAATTATTGTTGGATCATGAATCTAGAGGATTGGTAAGCGAATTGACAAGGGAAAGACAATGGGAGGCGAAGAGAGAAGAAGAACATACAGACTGAGCGTTGTGCCAAGAGAGGCCACGGTAGACATTAACGGAGAAAGTTGCGGTGAGGTAGATGGTGGCGAGCCCTAGTCCCGCCGTGAAGGCCTTGAACGACCAATCTCCAGCTTTACTCACTATCCCCATCTCTCTCTCTTGGCGGCGTCCGTTCAGTCTTTTCTCTCAACTCCACACCGCTCATCCAACCGGAGATTTATATGTTTCACGGTTCACATTTCATATCCGGTTTTAATCAATGGTTCGATTTTTAAAGGCATATTTCATTTTCCCGCAATTCACATGTCATGCCCGGTTTACTCAGATTTTAAGTTTAGTTGGTCTGCATAATATGACCATTAAAATTTTATAAATTTTAGATTTGATATGTAATAATTTTTTTACTTTCAAAATTTTTAATTGATATGATATTGGACCAAAGTGAGCTTGTGTGGTTTGTTTTCTTTTGTTTTGATGTTTAAACTTAAACTCTCTTTGGTTTCGGTTTATTTCAATATAATTAATGTTTAAAAAATGATATCTTAAAACTTTTGACTTTTAAAATTTTAATCATGTGATTTTTATTTAGACAATACAAATTATTATATGAATTTTAAAATAAAGTAGTGCACATTCTATTTGGCATATCATGTATAAGATATAAATATTTTACAGATTTTAAAATTCGACCCCGCAAAAAATATAATCATAAATACTATATTACTCCATTTAGCATATCTTACGTAAGATTGAATATTTTACCGATGTTGACATTTGACCCCGTTAGAAACTATAATATTTATTTTTTAATTTATTTTATTTTAAGATATATTTAGAAATATATATATATATATATATTATTTTTGATTAACAAATCAAATATATCAAATATATTAAATAATTCATTTAGGATAACCATGATTTTTAAGATAAATATTTTTTGAATATTTTCTTTATTAATTTCGTTTTGTATTTAATATTTTCGTTTTTGTTTAAAAAAAATAATTTATGAATACTTTTTTTTATTAATCAAATAGTTCATTAAGGGCAACATAGTAATCAGCCAGTCCAACTTTTAATCTGGTGCAAACTGACTTCATACCTAATATATAAGATGAAATGGAAGAAAGATGTTTGCGTTGGAAAGAAAAATAGTATTTTACACGTGTTTAGAGAAATTTGGAAGAGGATAAAGAATCTCTAGAAAAAAATATTTATTTGTATAGATGATCTTTTATTTTTGGATGGTTTCAAATGAAACACGACATAAAGCATTTATAGCCTCCAAAATACAAAATATATAAAATAATTTACTTTTAAATTTAGAGAATTCTATTATTATATTATTATAATGATCTAGAGAAGAGAGTAAATATTTGTGTTCTATATTTCTCTAAAACATTTTTAGGAGGTGGAGTTCATAAGATATTTCTAAAAATTGGACCAAGTATTCGGTCAAACCAATATGTATTAATTGGATTATGATCCAATAATTAACTTGCTTTAAAATCAAGTTTAAGTTTATTTTCAACACCCCTCTTAAACTTGATAAACTCTTCATCTTGATAAAGTCTTGGCGAAGATACCCACTACTTGATTATTTGTCTTCACGTATTCCAATTGTACATTTTTCTTGCCGACACACTCTCAAATGTAGTGATAACAAGTATCGATATGTTTACTTCGATCATGAAAAACATTATTCTTTGTCAAAGCCATTGTCGACTTGTAGTCCACAAAAATCTTTGTTGGTTCCTCTTGTGACAAACTTAACTCCTTTAGTAACATCTGCAACCATATAACATGACAAACACATGAAGTAGCTGCTACATACTCTTCTTCACAATTAGAAAGAGTAACAATCGTTTGCTTCTTTGACTTCCATGTGAAAGTTGTATCTCGAGTATAGAACACAAAGCCACTTGTGTTTTTCGGTCATCTATATCTCCACTCCGATCACTATCGCTATATCCAAAGAGCTTGTAATTGTCAGAAATAGTATAAACTAAGCCAAAGTCTATGGTACCTTTAATATAATGAAGGATCCTCTTTGTTGCTTTGAAATGAGTCGTCGTTGAATGCTCCATATGTCGACTCACAACTCCAATTGCACATGGAATGTCAAATCTTGTGCACGTCAAATAGCGAAAACTCCCAACTAAGCCTTTGAAGAGTGTTGGATCAACAATTTCTCCTTCTTCGTGCTTTGACTACTTTGCTCCACATTCAATTGGCATGCAAGCTGGATTTGAGTAATCCAATTTGAACTTATTAAGCACTTCTTTAGCATATCCCTCTTGAGTGATGAAGATTCCAATATGAAATTCATTCAATGTCGGCCATCTCAAACTCCTTCATCATCTCCATCTGGAATTTCTCGAACATACCCGGATTGTTACCTGTGAATATCAAGTCATCTACATACAAGCATACAATCAATATATCATTACTTTGAGTTTTGATATAAAGCGCATTCTCATATAGACACTTGATGAAATCTTTCTCCTTAAAATACTTATCAATTCGTGTATTCAAGGTTCTCGAGGCTTATTTTAATCCATATAGCGACATCTTCAACCTCAAGATTTTGTCTTCTTCTCCTTTGACTATGAAACCTTGTGGTTGTTCAATGTAGACTTCTTCATTAAGATCACCATTTAAGAAGGCTGGCTTGACATTCATTTGATGGATCGTCCATTTGCTTTGAGCAACCAAAGAAATTATTAATATAACTGTTTCCAAGCGAGCAGCATGAGAGAATACCTCGTCATAGTCGAGTCCCGCTCTTTGACTATAGTCTTTTGCCACCAATATTATTTTGTATCTTTCAACTTCTTTTTTAGAGTTCTTCTTTGCTTTGTACACCCACTTTACCCTAATAGCCTTGTGCGATTTGGATGTGAAGTTAAATATCATGTATCATTCTTTTGTATCGACTGGATTTCTTCATCCATTGCATTTCTCCATGTCTTTTTTTTAGAGCTTCTTCGAAATTCATAGGCTCGTAGATAGAAAAAATATATAAAGATTGTCTTGATTTTTGGTTACCTCGTAAAGCACTTGTAGACTTCTAAAATATAGAGTTCTTTCGCTTAAACTTTCATTTCCTTGGAAACTTGTAGTCAGTGAAGTTGGTGGTGTAACTTGCTCATCTCTTGGTTGTTCCAAAATATCTTCTTCAAAAGATGGAAAGAAGTTGTAGTCTTCATCATTGGTACTTCATTCCCATTCTCCATCTTCATCGAAAGTGATATTTCGACTTATGATTGTCTTCTTTGTCTCAGGACTGTAGAGCTTGTAACCCTTTGAGTTAATATAATAGCCAATGAATATGTACTTTTCACTTTTGTCATCTAATTTACTTTGCCTTTCGTCTGGTACATGAGCTTGAGTAAGGCTTCCAAAGACTCTTAGATGTGAAACACCATACTTTCTTCCACTCCAAGCTTTTTGTAGTGTTTTTCCTGAAACATTGTTTGTTTAAGATCGATTTGATATAAACTACGCATGCTACTACTTCTGCCCAAAACTCCTTCGGTAATTTCTAACTTTTAGCATGCTTCTCGCAATTTCAAGGATTGTTCTATTCTTCTTTTCTGCTACTCTATTTTGTTGAGGAGAACTCGATACCGTCAATTGTTTCCAAATGATGTTGTCTTCAAAATACTTTAAAAACTCCTTAGACGTGAACTCTCCTCAACGGTCGGATCTCATAGCTTTGATGACAAGACCACTTTTCCTTCTCAACATGGGCTTTAAAATTTTTATAGTTTTCAAACACTTCTGATTTTCCTTCAAAAAGTAAACCCATGTTTTTCTTGAAAAATCATAAATACAAAGAAGGAAGTAATTACTTTTACCGAGTGATTTTGGTTTGATCAGGCTGTAAACATTTGTGTGTATAAGTTTGAACGACTTCCGAGCTCTTGTGTCTGACTCCTTTAGAAAAATCATTTTGAACTGTTTTCCGAGTAAAAATCCTTCACACACTTGATTTGAATGATTGATGCAAGGAAACCCTCTCACCAGTTCCTTCTTTGAAAGTAGCTATAGTCCTCCAATGTTGACATACCCAAATTGATGATGCCAAAGCCAAGACTCCTCATTATAACCCATCTTGAGACATTGCACGATGTCACTTTGAATGTTAAGGATTAACATTCTATTGTACATCATCGGCACCTTGGTAATGAAATTGTTTGTCTGATCTCTTTAAGAAAGGCTATTATCCTTTAGTCGAATATCATAACCTTTCTCTAAGAATTTTCCTAGGCTCAAGATATTGGTGTTTGTACTTGGGATGTAGTAGACATTGGATATAAATTGATATTGATCCCCATTCTTTAATTGGATAAGAATATTTCCTTTACCTTTCACCTCCATCTTCGATTCATCTCCCAAAGCTACGTTTCTTTTTACCGGTTCATCAAGCTTCAAAAACATGCTTCTTCTCCCCCACATATGATTATTTGCATCACTATTAACGTACTACTTGTGAACCTCATCTTGGTCGTCCTTTTTATAAGCCAACAATAGCATATCACATTCTTAGCTTACTTCTTCAACGTAATTAGACTTGTCTTCAACTCCATTGTTGCTAGGAGCCTTATATTCAGAAGCATAGCATCCAAAATTTCCGCAATTATAACATTTAAGGCTTGACTTATCGTACCTTGATTTTGTAGTTTCTCCTCCATGACCTCTTGATGAATATCCTCCTCTTTGATTAGAAATTTCTTCGTATGGCCTCTAACTTAGTCCATATCCACCATGACCTCTTCCTCGAAATTGATCGTTACCTCTTATTGGATGATTTCAATCACTTTCTTCTTTTTGATAAAATTCACATCTTAAGAACTTGCTCTATGATATCTTCCTTCTTCTTCTTCTTCTTCTTCTTCTTCTTCTTCTTCTTCTTCTTCTTCTTCTTCTTCTTCTTCTTCTTTTCTTCATAAGCTTGTAATGATGTAAGAAGTTCCTCTATAGTCATAGCCTCCAAATCCTTTGTTTCTTCTATGATGGTAACAATATGCTCGAACTTTGGAATCAACAATCGAAGAACTTTTTCCATGATTCTCACATCATCTAGCTTCTCCCCATTTCTTTTTAGGTTATTTGTAACCGTTAAGACTCTTGAAAAATACTCAGAAAAAAATTTCACCTTCCTTCATTTGTAATGCTTCAAATTCTCCTTTTAAAGTTTGAAGACGTACCTTCTATACTTGATCGATACCTTTGTAAGAAATTTGAAGCTTCTCCCATTCTTGTTTCATCGAATTTGCTTTTGCGACCTTTTCAAATGTATTTTCATCTAACCCTTGATAGTTTAGACAGAGAGCCTTCTTGTTTCTCTTCGTTGAGTCTCTCAAACTATCTTTTTAAGTTTAAGAAAGACTACCTTCATTCTACGGTTCGATGAACCCTCACTCGACTATCTCCCACACATCATATGCTCCTAGAATAGCCGTCATTCTCAAACTCCAATTATCATAGTTGCTATTTGTGAGCATTGAGACTTGGAAGAGAACACTATTACTTGCAATTTTCAAAAGAATCTTCTAGTTATGATACCACTTTGTTGGAAAGAAGAATAATCTTTTAGAAGTGATGGAAAAAATGTTTACAGAAATTTGGAAGAGAATAGAGAATTTACGAAGAAGAAGTTTTTATTTCTATAGAGGGTTTTTTTTATTTCTTGGATGATTTTAAATGAAAGGGGAGAGGAGGTATTTATAGCTTCCCAAATATAAAATATGTAAAATGTATTAATCTTAAATCTAGAGAATTCTACTAATATTTTATTACAATTTTCTAGAGAAGAGAGTAGATAATTTTGCTCTACATTTCTCTAATACATTTTGAGGAGGTGGAGTTCATAAGATATTTCTAGAAATTGGACCAAGTGTTGTTTCAAGCGGTATATGTATTAATTGGATTATGATCCAATAATTAATTTTTTTGGGTAAAATCCAATAATTAACTTGATCCAAAATCAAGTTTATTTTCAACATTTTGCAGCTTTTTTCTCCTTTTATCTTTGAGAGAGAGAGAAAAAAAGCTTTCTTTTCTTCCAATAAAACCGATTTTTTCAAATGATAATCAAATTTCTTCTTATTTAAAGGGCTCTTTCTTTGGCTAAATCTGATTTTGCTTTTACCTCTTTTTGTTTTCTATCTTATCATTACAAATTTACAATAAAGGTAAAGAAACTTTATGTAGTAACTCCAATCCCTTTTGGATTGGTTTGTTTTTACTGTTTTTTTTTATTTTTTCTGGCTAAATTCAGATTTAGATTCTCTTTCCTCTATACATGGTTTAAACCAGTTTTTTTGTTGATTTTTCTCACTCTCCTTTCACTTTCGAAGAGAGTAAAATCCTACACTTTTAAATGTCTCTTTAGACGAATAAAAATTTTCTTTTTCGACCAACTGAGAGTAAGTTTTTCTAAAGAAAAACTCTAGCAATCGATTATGTTTGTGGCAAAATGAATTATTTTTTTTGGGTGGGGGTGGGTGGGTGTAAGTTTAGTTCTGATCTGAGAAAATTAATCTCGTCGAATCTTCATGATGAGTTTTTGGAGGATTTCAATTACAAAAAATCGGCGTTGAACATAGGAACAAAGACAAATGAAATTGTCAATAGCAGAATGAGCCACATGTCTAGTCTTCTTGCATGCTTTACATGTGTCAAATCATATCTCTTTGATGTTCTATTGGACCAATTGACCTTAACACACTTGTACTAATTGCCTGTTGAGTATTTTTTTCATGCAAATCTATGGACGATGACAAAATCCTGTGAAATTATGTACATTAGATGTAACTAATCTTGATGTGCTGATTTATAGTTAAGCAATGCTTTGACTCGTTCGGTTGAGATTATCTCCAGTTTGAGGTTTTATATTCAAAATCCAAAGAAAAGTTGGATCATATCAACTTATCTAAAGTGAATTCACGAAGAAAATGAGTGTTTCACTCAAAGAAATCACCATTATCATCAAAGCGAAGACACTTAATCAAAGCTCCATCGAAACCAAAGCCACACAATCACATTTTTTGCAGTTTATTTTGAGAAGGTTATAGTATACACTATATTTTTTCGATGAGTTAGCAACAAAGGAATGATAAATAAAAGTTCATCAATCCATTACAGATGTTACACAAATAGGCTCTTGATACATGTAATATCAATTTGTAAAGAATAAATGAACAACTGAGAGAAGATTCTTGTACTGATATAAAAGAGCTGATGTTAAAAGAAGTTAACTGAGTCATTGATGGTCTTTTTTTTTAATCAACAAACAAGCTTTCATTCATAAAATCTTATTGACCAAAAATTTACTCTTCTGCAAGTTTACGGATTTGTGCAAATGTAGCATAAAAGATATTGGTCCAAGAATTTAAAGACTAGATGAGAGAGCTTAAACACAAGGAGTGCATTAATGTTCTAAGTCTTAAAAAATTCGGGATTTAGTTGTGATTTTTAGTAGTTCTGAACTAAACCAGATCTAAAAGACACAATTAAATACAATTAAAAGCCCAAACATAAACATCAAGCTAAAAATGCAACAAAAGAAGTAACTTTGCAAAGATTAAAAAAGTCAATGATAAATATTGAATCATTAAGGCATAACATATGTTTACAACTTGACCTAGATTCAAAATGAGTTTTCTTTAGGTTTTATTAGATGATCAAAGCTATTCCTAGGCCAAGAATCTTTAATATTCGATCAATCTACTTTCATATAGAAAATCTATTCATCCATGCACATTAAAAGACAAAACTTTTGCTTATAATCTATCTAAACATGCAATTGATATTATCTACAAGTCCCTATAGCTATCTAACAATCTAGACAAGGTACATTCGTGCCCCAAGTTGAAAGACATAAATTTTATTATTTCAAGCATTTCTTCAAACACATTTTGTGCGTTTGATGCAAGCATTAATTCTTTTGAAATCAACCAAACAAATCCCTTAGAAAAGCATGCAAATATCTAGCTTAACACTCATTCCAAACCTAGATCTAATCCTAGCTTACTACACTCAAGATTCAATAAGAAGCTACTCACTAAGATTCATTGAACTCAAAAGATATTGACTTGATCTTTTGAAACCCATAATCTTAGAAAAAATAATGTTAAGGAACAATTCAAGTGCCACATAGAAATATTAGACAGAGAAAGTCTAAATAAGTATAACCTAACTCCAACTTAGAGTGAGGTTTTTTGGGAATAAAAGCCCAAAAGCAAATTCGTGAGGGCTTTGCCAATTTTGGCCCAAAGCGGAAAATATCATACTAAACAGTGGGAGTTGGACAAGGTTTATGACAGACGCCTGGTCAATGAATGACATCGGGCCCCAAAGGGACATCTAGTCTGGAGGACATATGGTCCTTAGACAAGAATGATTAAAATATAATTAGTGTTCAACTCCAACTTAGAGTGAGGTCTTTTGGGAATAAAAGCCCAAAAGCAAATCCATGAGGGTTATGCTAGTTTGGTCCAAAGCGGATAATAACACATAAGGAGAGGGAGTTGGACATGATTTATGATGGACGTTGACGTGGGTGACGTTTGAGGTCATCGCCCATTGGCAAGCTTTAACTTATAAATCTAAGCTAAACCCAATGATTCCCGTAAGAGAACAATGTTGAGTTGTAGTAGTTTAGATATCATCCAAGGGATTTAAGAACTTAACTAGAAAGAACCTAAACAAAGAGAATACACTAGATATCCTAGTTTAGAGAAGTCGATTTAGGTGGGATGTCACAAGTCTCAACTAAATCTAAGCATAAATAAAAGCAAACATAATAAAATTGCATAAATAAAGACAATATGAAAGACAAGCAATAAGTAAAGTGCAAAAAAGTAACAAACTTTAAGTGCAATCAATGAAAAAGATCAGATCTTGAGACACAACACTGGGTTTGGGGTTGATCAAGAACTATAATTGACTTTTTCAAGGCTTTATTAGAGGATTAAAACTATTCTTAGGCCAAGGAAACCTTCTTAGTCTCTCATGACGAAGATCTATTCACCCATACACATTACAAGGCTCAACTCACGCTTTTTTCCTATCTAAACATGTATGTGATAGTAATCTACAAGTTCTTCTAACAATTTAATACCTAGGTAACGTCCACTCTCATGGGCCCAAGTGAAAAGCATAGACTTTGTTCTATCAAGCATTTCATCGAACACTTTTTAGACGTCAATGAGCAAGAAATGGGCTTTTAAAGAACTAAATAAAATCTAGTAGGAAACTACGCCAAAATCCAGCCTAATCATTCATTACAAACCTATATCTAACCCTAGCCTACTACATCTCAAAATTCTTGTAGGATTTACTCACTAAGATCCATGGAAATCCAAAGACAAAGTTTGGGTCTTTGAGCTCCCATGTTCTTAGATATAGAAACTAAAGAGAGAGATAGAGAAGAGAAACACAAATTTTAACACAAATAATCTAAAGTTATTACAAGTGTTTAAGATCTTGAAAGTAGAGAGAAAAATAGTAGAAAGAACAATAAAAGTTGCAAAGATATACTCTTGAGAGATAAGTGAGGCTATTTATACAAAAGGGGCGGAGAAAAGTTGCCCTAAAACTCATTTTTCACGTTTGTGCATGCCACTATTGGTCCTGCGCATGCAGATATCGACCACCAGACCGATAGTGGCATGCATTGGGCAGCAAGTTGCTTCGTGCATGTGACTATCAATCCAACGCATGGCACTAGCGACCCCTATGACCAATAGCCACCTGCGCTGGATAGTTTTTGCTTCTTCTTTGCTCCTTTGATGACTCATTTGCTTTGATATTTCCCCATGCATCTAGCGCCTCTTTTCCATGATTTTTGTACTCCAAAATCACCTTAAATCCATCTCTTGAGCCTCTATTGAGCCACTCTAAAAGTTGCACCTGCAAATGTAAAAACATGTATGCCTAACCAGACTGAGAAAGGCATAGGTTTTGATTCTTGGAGAGAGGGCGACAAGAACGAAACAAGTGACACCTATTCAACAAATCCTAAAACTCGACTCTAGACTTAAACTAAATGAATTCTAAGGCTATAATGCAATATTTACATCCTAAAAGTGAATAAAACATAGCTAAAATGCACCTAAATATGCATGAAAATATGTACATATCAGCTCCCCCGGACTTGCCTTTTTCTTGTCCTCAAACAAACAACAAAGACCAAACCTGAAAGTGAGCTTTGAAAGTGGCAAATCAAAACCAAGATAGAAAATGAATGCTTTATGTCCAATTTCGTAAAGACAAGTATAATGGTGCAAAGATCATCTAACAGCCTATGTACTTCTTAATGATCATCACAAAACCAACTCTGAGAATCTAAGCTAAGCATCCATAAAAAATCCAATTGCCAATTCTTTTTTACATTCAATTAAGCTAGCTAAAAGTGAATAAAACATAGCTAAAATGCATCTCATCCATTCGGTTTGGTTCTTTAGGAAGGATTTTTGTATGAAGAAGTGTTTGAAAGAGAGTGGTTTTACACAATTTTATTGGTTTCTCTCAATAAGTAGTGCAAGAAAATAGGCAAAAGTAAGGTGGTAGCCGAACAATTTACGCATACAAAGCATTTACTTCCACTAATTGTTCCCTCCCATTGCTTCATAAGAATCTAGACACAATCTTAAAATATTTCCCACCCTAGCACTAGAAACAATACACTTTTATTCCTTAAAACACACTCTTTCTTTTTCTTTTTCTTTTTGTAGACAACTAGAGATTTTTAAACATTTTCACTTCTTAGCTACAAACTTCCTTTTGATTTTAAGAGCCACTATTCTAATCACTTTGAATTCTTTTTTTTTCATAGCAACGGTGAACTCTCTAAGATTTTCTTAGATTTCCAAGGTTAGAGTTTAAACTTTTTCTAATCTATAGTATCTTTTTCTTTGACTTCTTTCTTTCTCTTTTTCGATTTTTCCTTACTTTTCTTTCTTTTATTCGCACAACCTAGGATCTTATTTACATTAGGAACACTTACTTGCCAATTTCTACAATAAGCATTCCCAAAACTCAAACAAACCCAAAACCACGAAGGACTTTCCCCTTCTAAGACTCTAGTTATCCTTAAAATGAGGCTCACTCTAAGGAAGTATCCTCTTTGCCGTTCAACTTCAATTCACTCAGGATTTTGCTCATGTGTGCACTTTCCAAAAGAGGCCTCACAAATGAAAATTTAAGAGTTTTTAAAGAAAGGTTTAAAGGGTTTCAATGGTTGTTACTACTCTAAAAGTGATAGTAGCCATTTGAACTAAGAGAGGGTGGTAAAATCGGTTAAAATATAGCTCAAATGTTAGTGTTTTCCATGGTCAAGTATAGCAAAGCCCATTAGTAAGATTTTAAATTCAATTAAGTTTCACTTAGATAGGAATTGACTCAGACCATTTACTTCAACATTCTCAAAGACCTTCAAGTGATATATTCCGATCATGGGTTTTCCAAAGAGAAAAAGTGTTCTGTGCAGCATTGTACTTCTAGTGAGGGCATCGGTAATTAAGCAAAACATAACTATCTACAAGGAAATCTTATCGTTGTTCCCTATGCAAATGCAATCCTATATGCTTCTAACAAATTAAGTATATACAATGATGCAAACTATATGCAATGGTTTTGAAAACAAATTGAAAATCTTTTTGCATTGTTTTAAGTATTTCGGTTTTCTTGGTTTTCTCCAAAAAATTTATTTTTTTGGTTTTTCACAAACTTAGATATATACAATGCATGAGTCAAGGATGATAAAAAAGAAAACATCAAAACAAAAAATGACATTAGCAATAAGCCCATCCCCCGGACTTAAACTTCACCGTCCCAGTGAATCCTAAGCCGTGAGAGTGACTTATAAAAACACACGTAAAACTGAAAACATTAATGATATAAACGATGGTAAGTATGGTACACTTGGGACACTCAAATGTATGAGTGCCGAGTGGATGAAACGGAGGAGTCGGGCTCATTGGCTTGGTGTTGTGAGCTCCTTGGTCGAGATGATGTTTAGCCAATGGGATCCTTCCCATGTCTCCTCCGGGGCGGCTCTTGAAACGAAGTTCGCGGTGGGTTCATTCCATGCTCAATTGGTTCTCGGATCACCAAAGGGGGTAGAGCAACCGAGTGTCTTGGTTTCTCAAATACACACATCTTCTTCTTGCCTTCATCATCATTTTCTATGGAGAAGGCATACCTATTGTACTTGGCACCTCCTTTGATTACCTTCCACATTCGCGAGATCATGTTCGTGTTCTTCTTTATTTGAAGTGTGTTGCATTTCAATTGAGTCTCCAAGTGGTGCTCGTAAGGTGACTGTATATGGGGTGGTTCAAACGGTTGGTTGAGAAAGTGGTGTTCTTCTTGTTCGTTGTCTAGTTGGATTCTTGGATGCAAGTGTAGCTCGGTTCTTTTTGTCATGAGGTTTTCCGATATGTTGAAGGCGATGGAAGGTGTCACGGTAGTGGTGGTCTATTGCTTCGTTGGAAGATTGCATACATGCCACTTCCGATGTATGTTCATGAATGTGTAGAGTACATCTCCATTTGGACAAAAAACGAAGATGAATTTTCTCTCCAACAAGTATTGCATATCGAGACTCTTTCCTTCTTTACGGTTCTCATCATTTTCCTCCCTAACATTTTCCTCCTCATCATCTTCTCCATTTTTCCACCCATCAAGTTCTATCCCAAAGTATTGGAATAATAGAGTGAGCATTCCTCCTATCCTTATTGTAGGATTCTTTTGAAATTGTAAACCACCACATGCTCAAGAAGGATGGTGACGAAAAGAAGACCAATGTTGGTCTTATCCCCCAAAGAGTCGAACCATCTTCCTCCATTCTCCCATGAATTCTTCTTTAGGCCTTGGAATGAGAAATGCATGGCATTCTTGGTGACGAAGTGATGGTTTCCATTGACAAAGAGCGTGTTTGCCAAGAACTCCATTGAATAGCGTATGGTCGGGTTACAGATTTTGGTGATTGTAGTCGTATCCTCGACATACTCTCCAATCACTATTGTCATCCAAAGTTTCCTATGTCCATTCCATCTCGGAACCTGATTTTGTTCCTCTTTTTATTGACTCCCTAGACATGGCACAAATCCTTTGTTGAGATGATGTAACCCTCGTTCTTGATCCGAAAAGTCTCATGCCCACGACTACTCTCAAAGTAATACCCGGGTCGGAAATCCATTGTGGCGAGAAATTGTAGTGTCGGTTGAATGTATGTAAGATAGCGCATTTCGAACAACCTTCCAAGATCCATATATTCGAGAAAATACTTGAATTGGTTGTCAATTCCCATTCTCAACATCATATTCTCATCCAACCATAAAGTTCCTTCCATGGTAGAGTTGCGTTGAA
This sequence comes from Anastatica hierochuntica, assembly GCA_900406275.1. Taxonomy (NCBI): domain Eukaryota; kingdom Viridiplantae; phylum Streptophyta; class Magnoliopsida; order Brassicales; family Brassicaceae; genus Anastatica; species Anastatica hierochuntica. The sequence goes on along the minus strand of OVAN01008088.1, from coordinate 932 downwards.
GAGCAAAGTATTGCTCCTTCTCTTGTTTAGTCCATGTTGGGTATGATAACCTCATAGCTCTTTGTGGTGGTGTCATTGATTAGGTTCCTACACTTAAAAATGTAAACAAAGTGAGTTTAAAATTTTAAAGAACAAATGAATAAGTAAAAGGATTTTGCTTCAAACCGGAATTAACTCTTAAGCACAAATACTTATATGAACCTATTTTTAGCAATTTCCTTAAGCTCATTCATGATCCTAAGTAAAAAATATTCAATCAAAAATCGAGATGCCATTATGCTTGTACATATGATTTTTGGCCATCAAGGAATTAAACATGAGTATGCACTTGACTTTTCACTTTCCAAACTCATGACCTTGTTTAACTGCTTAGTAAACTACCAAGTTCAAAATCCATTTGATACCTTTTTAAGAAAATTTCAAAATTTAGACATGATGTTTACTTAAAATAATATGCCCAAAATTCATAATCATGGATCAAACTCAAAGTAGTGGTTGCAAGTATGCACAACAAACCAAACACTTAGACAAAGACCACAATGCAAGCTATGCAAGAATCAAAACTCAACCTTCCCATTAACATTTTATAAATATCAAAATTTTAGGAGATTGATGTATTCGTATTTTATCGATTTTTACTATTGTTTTATTCGAATAAAATGGTGTTTTAATATGTATTTGGTTATTTTTGGAGTCTTTTGGTGTTCTTTAGTGTTTTTACAGGATTTAGGTTGCTTTGGAGCGAAACATAACAAATTGGGCCAAAAACAGATATTTGGAATGCAAAATCCTGCTGAAGCATCAGAAGTTTGACCCTGTTTTAATAACTTTCCACCGTTGGATCGAGCTGAATTTTTTACACAAGATAGCCACTTGAGTTTGCTTTAATTTGGAGGTGGTTTGAAGGAAATCCAACGGTCCGATCAAAAGTT
>OVAN01008087.1:0-18692 GCA_900406275.1 Anastatica hierochuntica | reverse complement strand
TTAATAAATTCGGGATCCAAAAGTCTAGAGGAGCGTTCCTCGGTTCAACACGGAGTCGTCGTATTTTGCTTTTTTGTCTATTTCATCGGTTGAAACCGATGATGTTGTGTATTAGTTCGGATCCAATAAGTTTCCGGTGATAAACCGGTCTTTGTTCGTCGCCTAAAAAGCGGCGATAACTGTTTTCGGCTTTGGCTAATCTTTCTTCGACTTAGGTCGACTTTGTTTAGCGGCTCTATGGCTTTTGATCCATAATGGATCACATCTTTCGTTTTTTTCGAACTTTGATTCCGGTCCTTGATCGGTTTAGCCAAACACCGTCGTTGTTTTAATCTTTAGTCCCTGATATCGGATCTCCGATATGAACTTACCCAAGCTCGTAGGAAGTAATGACCTACTTTGACTTAACGCCATCTCAGTTCACGGCGGACCTAATTCTTCCGGTCAGATTGCGGAGGAATATAGTAGGCTTTCCTTAGCCGGTGTTGATATCGAAGAGTAACCGCAGAAGGGTAGTGTCGATGGTGAAGCAGAGAAACGGAAAAGGAGGGGATGATTGGCAAACAATGGTTTTTGGCGGTGGTGAGCGGTGGGAACAATGGTAGGACTCTGTGTTTTCTCCGAACTTCTGGAAGGACACGTGCAAACCATCTAAACATTGATTCAGGGAGAAACTGACATGTGGATGTCCTTGCTACAACCCCCATGCGAAAACAAAACTCTATGTATTTTATTGGGTTTCAGGCCCACCATTATTATAACCTCTTTCCGTTGTAATCTTCGTTTGGCTTTAATAAAATTATATCATTGGTCGGAAAAAAAAAAAGAACCAAACAATTCTATACACGAGGCAGAAAAATTATTACACATGATGTAATTATTATCAACTACATTATACATATCCCCTAATGAAAACCATCATCCTCTATAATCTCTTTAAAGGTGAAGGAATCGAATGTGTCAATGTGAGAAATGATAAAACAGTACAGAGATTTTGGAATTGAAGATAAGAGCTTGTCATAAAGATGAAGCTCTTGGTTAGACCATATGTTTAGTGATGAGACATTGGCTCTACCTCTCCACATGGAATAATCAAGAAGTTTCAAACCCCAAATGCATAAAAATGTTGTGTGCTTTGTGAAAATAGCTTTGGTTTGCATAGAAGCATCGACTAATTTTCTAGAATTAAGACCGAAAAAAAGACAATGAAATGGCCCGAAAAATCAGAAACAATTGCAAACAGAGAATAGTACTTTGAGCAAATACATAAGTCGAACGCAGATCATGTTGAATCGGGCTCATTAATGAGATTTCTGGATACCTATGAGACGTGCATAATCCACCCATCTGAGACAACAACATAAAACAAAGAACATGTGAATAAGAATTGCCAAGGACGGAAAGTATGAAGCGGGTTTGGTTTAAGAACAACTTACAGTAAAGAACCCAAGAATGTGTTGCCTGTTCTAACAGCGAAACACAACGCACTGAGTACAAGTTTGTGTTGGTGCAGCATTGGCTCCAGGAGACGTTGTTCTATCACACCAGCCAATACTTGATACCTGTTTGTATCAAACCATCACACTTAGTGTTTGGTCGTCTTTACAATGCAATTTTTAACTTTGGCTTGTTCTGTAGTTTGGTAGGAAAAAACTCAGTACCTTAGGTTGCTAGAAACTGCCATATAGACGCCATATGCAACACTTGTGGAGACTATTGGAACAGTCTCAATTTCACCTTCGGATTTCTGGTCCACAGCTCCTCGTGCTTTTATGAATGCATTAGTAACAGCAGTACCAACCTAATCAATTATACAAGTTCTTTGAGTCAATAGAATGTAGAAACGAAATGCAAAGCAACAGTTTTTGTAATGTGCGACTGAGTCTAGAAATAGGTGTGTTTTGACTCACCAACGATGATGTGGTGCCAACGGCAAACAGCTTAGCCCCGTTGCGCTGCATAACATATACAAAACAAATCATTCGACATTAGCTGCCCTTAAAAAAAACAGTTGCATGTAACTGAAATCACATAGGAAGAAACTGATATAAAAGATCACATACTGCTATAGCACCTAGTCTTTGCAGGAGAGTATATGAGGTTCCAGAGATAGCAATCTGCAGCAAACACATATTGTGATTAGACGAGAACAAGAATTTGGAAACATCTCCAGAGTGCACCGACCAATTCTTTTACAAGGAAAAAAAACGATACCTGGAAGGCATTATCTGGGCAGTTGTGGAAAAATTTGGATATACCTCCAGCCGTAAGTGCAAGAGGTGGTCTAAGAGAAACGGTAGGAGCAGGAAGATAAACTAACATGAAATCGGCAATAATAGCCATCACCTAATCAAAAAGGAAAAAAGGGGAATAAAGACAACCGTGGCTCCGCTTAACCACAGGAAGAAAACAATGTCTAAATCCAATACTATTCAACAAAAGATGGCAATGAAAAAGGCAGTGACAAGATTTCTGTGTGTTAATTTTCCATATAGTTCAAGAAAGTTTGTCTTTTGAAGTGACATAGCGGCAAAGACTCGGGTCTACTATTAGTTCAAAATTTGGTTCTTACCTCAGAGACAAAGCAAATAACACCCACTTCCTCATAGTCATGCAAAAACTAATGGTGGGAGAGATTGCAAACCCCATCACACCCACAACAAATTACACAACTCTTCGTCTATCCGAAAGGGTCATCTAAAAGAAGATGAATGTTCTCAATTTTCTCAAAGTTGCTACGAGAGTTTCAATGTCCATTCCAAGAATCTGACAAGAACAGCAAAGAGGCAAAGAAGGAATGAATGATTACCACATCAGCGAAGACAACTTCAAGTTCATTGAAGAAGTTTTCTCTACGCCTTTCATACTCTGCAGCTGTCTGCAACCAAAAAAAAACACACACACTCCCATCATATATTAAGGTTAAAACAATCGAAGCAGAGAACTCGATTTGTTTCGCTACCATTTCAATCCATCCATTTCTAATTGATTACATCCATACAAAATCGGCTTTGACTGTTAAAACCCAAAACCAGAAATCCAAACTTGGCATTCAAAATCAAACCTTTGTGAAAACTCCAACACCACATTCCATGGCGAGTTTGGCTAAGAAGAGATCATCTGCCAATAATCTTTCTCTAAACCCAGCAAATTGCATCAGCCACCGCATCACAGCCGATCTCTGGAGCTCCAGGAACTTTGTGATAACCGATCCAGGGATCCGACCCGACTCAATGGCAGACGCTAGATCCTTGGGCAGAGTCTCCAGTCCTGTCCCTGACTCCGCCAGTAACATCATCGCCTCTATCCTATTCCTCTCCCTATCTTCGCCGCCGTCTCCGTCGCCACTCCCACCATTACCACCACCACCACCACCACCACCGTTGTTGTTGTTGTTGTCGTCAGAGCCGCCGTTGTCGATAGAGGAAGAGAAAACAGGGGAAATAGAGACGCGACGGTGTAAAGAGATTACACCGCCGGAAAAGGATGAGGAAGAGAGTCTAGGAGAGGAAGCGAGGTGAGGCCCCCATGTGAGATTGGTTTCAGAGTCAGATGTGTTCAGAGTCGGGACACAGAAGAAGCATGAAGCCATTGCCATTGATGCGCAAGTACACAGATGCAGAGAGACAGAGATCTCTTGTCTGGTTCAGTCTCAGGCGACTCGATTGACAGGAGTGAAGAGAGAGAGAGTCAGCGAAAGGAAAGATTCTTTCTTTCGATGCTTTTTAAGGGTTTTGCCTAAGCTTTCTTTGGTGGGCCTCACGAACAGATTCTCCTTACCGGCGCGTGCCTTTCACGGCCATGTTCTTATTCAGAAAGTCTTCACATTCATTTGTGAAACTTTCAGACCACAAACTCAGAATCATCACATCGTTATCGAAAGGAACGAACTTTCAAACAATTTGAGCACTATCATCTTTCTTTATCATTACAGTGTTAAAATGTTTTCTTCTGCCTTTTTCAGAAAAAGGAAGATTCCAACACTATTTTTTTGCTTCTATAGGCCTCTCCTGCTAACCATCTCTCATTAACTTGAGGCCTAAACCGTTGAATCTTTCCCGGGAACATTGTTTGTGACGCCTTTCTTCAGTCTGTTCCAGCTTTCATCATTGCAGTAAACTCTTCATAGCTTATACACCTGTCCTGATTCAGAGGAAACATATGATCTGTTCTTTATCATCGTCTCAAAATTGAGTGGAGAGTTCAAGAATGTAGAATTCTGAGATACTCTTTTGAAAAAGATTCCAAAGAGTTTACCAAAAAATGTATATGTCCTTAAAACCGATAGGATAAGTGAAATGTGAAAAGATTATCATGTCGGTATCAACATCTTGCATTGCCCGTGATAACTTCCTCACTACTAATATGATCCAATTCATCATACAGGCTTCGCGAAGTTCTTCAATCTCTATGTAACCACTCTGGTTCTGATCGAAGAAGCTAAAAGCTTTATGCAAGTGTTCATCATTCGCCATCTTCTTAAGGTGTAACGAAACAGCCACAAACTCACTCACCATAGTTCAGTGTTTCATCCCCATCATCATCAGGGTGCAGGTAAAAAGAAAAAAGGTGTTTCAATCTTCACAAGTGGTATAGCATTCTTGTTTCAAGCTTATTACTTATAAATTGATAGATTCATACAGCTTCCACAAGAATCTGAAGATCGGCATCAGCGATCTGTTGTCCAGCTTTTTGAAGTTCATATTTAAGCTCCTAGAGGTTTATCTTGCCTTTCTTGTTTATGTGACTTACGTCCATCATTTCAAAGGCTTCTTTTATCCCAGCTACTTCCTCCACTGCCAAGTCACAAGTGTTCAGCTATCACCTATAAGAGAAAAACAAGTCCAAACTGACATTTACTTCTAAATCAAATTGGAAGCAGATTGATATAATCAGTGGCATGGTTTAACAGAATCAAACACTTGTATACCTCAGTTTCTTGAGCTTGTTCTAACAGAAAACTACTTCAGCCTTGCTTTCACAGTCTCCTTAAGACAGACACTTGGAAGGGATCCAAGGACGATCTACAAATAGAAGATTTTCTTTATGAGTATAAGATTTCACGTTCATCAATCAAGAAAAGCAAAACCATACCGAGTTCTTCTGCAGCGGAAAGCCGCTTTTTTGGATCAGGTTCAAGCATCTTTCTCACAAGGTCTTTGGCGCTGTAAGAAACTCTTGGCCAAGGATCTCTCTTAAAGTCAATTACTCACCTAATGATCGCTTTAGCCACCCCTTGTTCAGTCTCTGTAGCTAAAACAAATATATAATCAAAAATCAATGGCCCCTGCTTATGGCATATCTGTAAAGACAAACAAAGGACGTGTGAAATAGAAACACAAACACATAAATTAGGAATCTAAGACAATGTAAACACAGCCACATTACCTGAACAACTTCAACAATAGTGTTCATAACCGCAGCAGCAGCCCGACCAGTGTAATGTCCATCAAATAGTGTCCTCCTTCACACAACCCCATAACAATATGCACCGTGTCATCGTTATGGAAAAGAATCCTTCATATGTTTCTTTATATCAACCTCCCTCCTCACAACCTCTATAAACACTGCTGTTCTCAGTTTCTTCTTCAATATAGAAGACTTGCAGGCATACTTTTCACCTATTTTTGATATCATTAGACAAGTAAGTTATACCAAACTCGCCTAGACCAGCCTCCCTTCCCAGACCATACAGCAAGGATATGTCATGTCCTGAAGGATCTTTCAGCACAGAGAGCTTAAAGCCAACACCAGATCCATTTGCTGCAGCATACTCGCTGCTGTAAAAGGGGTTGTCTTTGTTCTTGTGTTTCTCTTGTCTACCACAACAATACCCCATCTAATCAAAATCTTAAGTCGAGCTTCCTGAAATTATCATCACACAGTTACATTTCTCAAACTTTGAGCAGCCAAGAACCATTTCCAATCAACAAAAAAAAAGAGTTTAATTAGATGAGGCTTGTGAGTTGTGACCCAAAACATATAACCTAAGACATTCTTTTTTTTTTTTGGTCACATAACCTAAGACATTCAAAACTGGATAAGTAAACCCTTTAATGGCTAAGACCAAAGAAAGATTCTAAAAATGGGAAAAGAGGAAAACACAGACCTCGGAACATCAATGAGGAGAAAAACACTTAGTGGTTGTCTTTAGTCTTTTTCTTCGGTGTTAAATCAAAAGCAATATTCTATGAGCAAATATTCTCTCTGCACTGTTACATATATAATTTGATCTCATTTTTGGTTCCTTTCAAAGCAAACAATTAAACAAAAAGTATTTTCCAATTTTCACCAAAAGATAAAAAAAAAAAGGGGAACTTGTAAAGAATAAAAACAAGGCCTACTGACTAACTTTCCCCTATTCTTTTTGTTTATCTCCAAATCTAACACCTACATATAACTCGCCTCTCTTCTCTTTGTACATTCACTCATAACACAAATATGAGACACTGACAAGAACAACTACCAAACACAAAACCAAAAAGCCAAGAATGATTTGCCAGTTTGGGGCATTGGATACGTTAGTCAAAGTGTGTGTGCCCCCTATCTCTCTCTCCCTCTTATCTCTTTCTGAGAGCTTTGGCTTATGATGGTGCGCCTGAAGAATTCAGGGTCTCATTAGAGTCTGTCTCAACCGGTTCAGAGCCAGAGGAGTTGGTTGCTGAACCCCTTTTTCTTTCTCTACCTGCTGCTGCTTCTACCTCGCTTTTCTTTGCAAACCGGCCTCCGCTAGCCCTTGCCCTTCTCATTGCGTGCTTGTGTCTTGACTCATGAAGATACGGCTGTCATTGAAGACACAGCAAGTTAAAACCAATCTACACAGCAACCTTAACAATCCTTCTTACCACAAAAATTTACAACATTGACATTCACTTTTAAATGACTATACACCACGCCTAGATGCCCAATCTGTGCTGCCACATTCCCTATTTTATTCCCATTTCCCGATTAGATACAATTTCAAAAAGAAGGGAAAATTACCTTCCTGTCGATCACTTTCCTTTCTAGCTCTGCCTTGGCACGTGCTTTTCTTCGCCTTAGAATTCCCTCGTACTGTTTGGCATTCACATAAACAGGTTCTTGTGTCATGTCAAGTGGCAACGCTGTTCTTTCATGAGACATTCCAGGATATGGACGAAAACCCTGCTTAAACCATTAGACAGAAAAATGCAACAAGCAGGCTTAGATTACTCAAATTACTAGACTCACAAGGCCCTGATAATCATCAACATATATTATAGGGTCTCTAAAACATGAATTTCAATAATATATCACACATGGTACTTAGTGGCAAGAACACACATATATCGAATAAACACTGCACCATACGGAAGTAGTGACGATTTTGAGAGAGGTTTCAACAAGATACCAATGGCTGATGACCATATGCTCCCATCATTCCCCCGTAATAAGGATCCTGATATGGATTTGGGACACAAGCCTGTAAATGTACTTTAGGTTCATCATACATATATAATTAAGTCAATATGACCGCTTAAGAACTGACGCATCATATATAATCAAAGACTAAGAGGAAACCACATACAATATAGTGACCAACAAGCTCTGGAGGTTGTAGAGGTTGCTGATCATGCATGTTACTCATAGAAGCTGCCAAATGCGCCGTACCATTCCCTTCCAGTCCATGGTTATCTACTGAAAATTGATGAGATTCACTCTTTGTCAACCCATATATTAAAAAACAGCACATGTCAAACAGACATAATCTCCTCTAAAAAGGGACGAGATTTTGCTACTTCACTCAGAAACCAATTTAACAAGTTACTATAATCCGCGACACATCAAAACGATGCAGTAGAATGATATGTCCAGTGACAAAACCTGAACGAGAGGAAGTTGCAGCTTGTGAATCTTTCCAAGCTCCATCATTTTCACCATTCAAGGCACCATCTTCGGAAGCAGAACGAACATCGTTTGACTCAGAACCGTTGGGACATTCCAAAGAAGATGAATTTGTTGGAATTCCACAAGGTCTCTCATGAGGAGGAACAACACCAAAAGAGTTGTTTTTCCACCAGGGCTGCTCTTGATACATCATCGGTTGCTCAACAACAGCATGTTGATTGACTTCTTCCTCGTTTCCTCTTCCCGATTTCGATTGCATCTCTTTGATATTAGAGAAGAAATCAACTCCTTCAACTACAGAAAAAATAATAGTCTGGGCTATTAAGCAAATGTAAAGAAGACATGCAAGAACAAAAAGAAAGTGTCGGATTTACAATTCAAACTACATCAAAGGTCATAAATTTTCAAGAAACAGTCTAAATTCAAATACATACCAGAGAAAATTCACAGTAAAGCTCTTGCAATCACCTTCTAGGTTAAGATAAACTTCTCGACAATCAAAAACAAAACTTTCGAGTTATTTTTTAATCGATCGTTTTCGCAGAGACGAGCAAAATCAAAATCAAACAAAACCCAGAGATGAATTTTGGTGAAGAGAAGCGATTAAGCAACACTCGACAGTAACGGAATTTGACAGATTAAAAAGTTAAACGTTTTAGGGCAGAAGAAAACCCTAGATTTTTGGGGATTTTTCTCTCCCTCTTTTTCTTTCCAGAATTGTAATTGTATTTTGATAAGATCACACACCCACGAAAGGGAAAAATCAAAAACCTTTGACACGTGGCGCTCTGTGGGAGATGCCAGCGAGCGCAGATCTGGGATCTTCTTCGTGTGAGGATTATAATAGGTTCAAATTTTTTTCCAAAAAAATTGTCTCTGGGTCCAAGTGACACGCAAGTGATCGGCTAAGACGAGTAACACGTGGAAAATGTGGGGACCATCTAGTCAATACATATAATAATAAAAAACTTTAGTATTTTTTTTTGGATGGTTTTGTGAGATGACCAAGAAAGACTATAATAAAAATATGGCCTTCTTATTTTTTCTTATTAAAAATCTAAACAAATTATTAGTGTTATTTGTCACATTTGCCCTTTGTTTGCCGTGACTTTTTTGTATTTTTCTAATTTTTTAATACCTTTACTTTTACAAGCTCCAAACATTTATATTGAAACGAAATTATAACGTAAATATTTTCTGAATCAAACATATTTTGGATTTTTTGAAAACAAATATGTATTTCGTACAAAGTCGCAAATTATTATAACGTATAAAATATTATATACTATCTAATTAGTTAAACTATTTTTATATAGTACGACCATATAGTTTAATATAGTACATCTATTTTTTTAAAATAATAAACTTTTATATAAACGAACACAAATAAAATAAAAATTGAGATCGTATAAATAAATTAATGTGAAACCTCAACTAATCTTACAATTTATGAACCATATAATAAACAAAAAAGATCAAAATTTTGTTTTGCAAAAAACAATGAATAGAAATACTATTTGAGACATTATATACACTACGACGATAGATTAATTTTATATGGTCATACTATTTTTACGTGTCTATAAATTTCACAAATAATCAAATATAAAAGAAAAAATAGAAATTTATCTATACATAACTGATAAATAGATATATATCAAGAAAAAGAAAAAAAAAACTTAATATACATAATAGGTAAATGAACATATAAATGAAAGTGAATATGAAAATTATTGTTTTAATGGGATGATCTAACTATAATGTAAAAAAATATTTAAAGCGTAAGAATAATTTAGAGAATGATAAATTAAGTAATTGAGAGTCATCATATTATTCTCAACTTTACAAGATAGAAAAAATATTTTGGGGATGAGTATGTAATAAGAAAAAAATTAAGATGAAAAGAAAAAAAATAAGCGTAATGTTATATGCAAAAAAGAGTATCACAAAACAGAGTTTGGGCAGAGATCCTTATACATTAATTAAGAAGTAAGTTTGTCACATGTCATCATCACAATTGTTTTTGACAAAAAAATTATGAGATGACAACTTAAGATAATTTGATTGCAACTAAAAAATTTGACATGACAACTTAAATTCTTTGAATAAAATTAGTTGTTGCCAAAAAAAAGTTAGTAGTTAGATCTCAAAAGTGTGTCATATACGTATTTAATAAAAAAATTTATAAAACTAGAACTAATAATATAACAAATAGTTGAATAAAATATAATAAAATTAATTATGAAGTGAGTTTGTCACATATCTTCAGCGTGATGAGTTTTAACAAAAGATATGTCACAACACTTTTATGAAATTTGATTGGTTATAATCATAATTATATTTTTAATATTCCAGTTAATAATTCTCTAGATATAATTGTGATTTAACTTGATACATATCTTTATCAAATTAGCTTTCAACCAATAAAAATTATAGAGAATAATGATGTATACCACGAAAACACGTTAGGAAATTTAATCTATACATTAATTGAGGATTTAGTTCGCCCCATGTTATCATTATATTAAATTTTTATATAAAAAATGTGACATGATTTCTATTTGATGCATATTATACGCCACATATATAATTTCAAATACATGATCCACAAAGATACTTTTGTATTAAATTATATTATAAAAATATTTAGTTTGAAGGACCCAAATTTTCTTTACAGTTTACAAAACATTTCAAGTTTTAAAATACAATTTATAATGAATCTGTATATTTTAACATTTATTTATACTCATTACCAATAAATTTCTACAATGAAACTATAAAGAATAATGATGTATATCAAGAAAACACGTTAGTAAATTTTGTTAAAGTCATAATCATTAGTTCTATCTTGATAAAAAAAAAATCATTAGTTATACTAGATCAAATAAATTATTAACATTTTGACGATAATTTATCCGCATATTGCGCGAAGAACCATCTAATTTAATAAAGAAAAAACTAATCCAAAAGGAAAAAAAATGTGATATGCAAAATTAGTCAGACTTTTTTGTGCAGACCAACTACGTGACTATATAATGAGAATTAATACACTTGTATACTCTGATTTTTTATGGTCATTTCCCTGATATATATTTTTTGGCTATTGGATATAATTTTCTTTTTTTTTTGTCCACGACACATGTTAAATTGGAGATGAATTTTTTTCAATATACATACTAAAATATTGTTTTTTTTTGGAAATCCATCAAATAAGAATAATAAAATATTAAGGAATTTTACAAAAATACATTCTTTTGTGAAATAAAAAAGAAGAAATTTTTTTTTGGAGGTAAAGTAGTGTCATTTGAATTTTTTGAAATAATTAAAATCTAATTACTAATTTTTGTTTATTCACTATAATTTCTTTTAAAACAAACAGAATTTGAATCAGCCACAAACAAACTTCAAAAGAGCATTACGTACAAACCATAAAAAAAAACAGAGACTATTCACTCATCAAAGCTTTTGAATTTGAGAATCAGAGAATATTCACTCGGCCAGTTTTTTCTTTCTCAAAAAGCTTCTTGATCCAACGTGAAAATTCTTGAACTACATGCGCTGTAATTCGAATATCTTACATCGCATTTCTTGCGATTTCAAATGCGCCTTGATTACATTGATGAGCTTCCAGGAAAATAGGCCATCCAACTTTACCTTCACCAAATGTCAATAGGCTAGCAAGGTGACTCATCATGGTCGGTCAATCATTTGGCGAATGCAAAGTTGTAATAATCTCCTCTGTTTTCATTGCAAATGTTACGCCAGACATTAGACATTTGTAGGTTGCTCATACTCTCCTCAATCCGTTCCCACACTTTATTTTTTGCATCAAAAACAAAGGCAATTACCCGTATATGACCACCTTGTATGTTTTATCACTTTACCTTCATAATCTCGTAGAAGCTATGATGCACTTGAGAGTCAGATCGCTTTCTTCCATGAAAAACTGATATTGCATTTCAAATTACCTCTTTGGAGACACTGTCATTTGAAATCAATCGGTACGTCTACAAATACACTTTTGTAGTGGTTTTCTTTCTTTTGTATAACTCTCCATTACTTCGCATCAGTAAAGACTTTTGTATGACATCCTGGACATCAAATACCTTGTTCTCAAATAACCATTTGTTTCTATTTTTCCATAGAAGCCAAAGTATCCAAAAGGGAACATACCAAATCTCTTCTAATAGATCATATCATGCATAGATATTTAAAATGTGGTTGATGTTTGCATATATAAATGTACCAAAGTGACCAGTTGGAATTGGAACACATTGGAAAGTGCCAAGACTTTAATGAAGGAGAGCAGAGGAAAAGAATGTGACTAATGGACTGATTTTTCATCATCACACATCAAGCAACCATTACGTACATTCAATCCCCTTTGTTGTAACTTTTTGGCAACATCTAAAGAATCATTAATCATTTTCCAAATCAATTGTTGTATCTTTGGAGGGGCTTTGATTGACCAAACTCTTTCAAAAAGCGCATTTACATTAAGCTCATAACCAATTTTAATTGTGTAAGTATTACTATTAATACTTGTCCAACTGTAGAAATCTTTTTGTTGTGTAACACATCTCGATTGTACTATAAGATCAACATCTTGATGCATGATCAACTAATGAAGTTTATGAAAATCCCGATTGCGCATACTTGCATCAATCATATGGTTCACTGTCAACTCAATGTCAAATAGAGGGTCACAATTCATAACTCTTTGAGGTACACCATCTAAAAACCAGTTATCCACCCATAGGTTTGTATTCTTACCATCTCAAATCACTTTTTTCAAGCCCATGTGCAGCAGGTCGCATCCACAAATGATAGATACGATGCATCTTTAAGATGATCGATCTCCTTGAATAGCTAACAACATATCACTCGCCTTAAAGTATTTACTTTTGAGAAATTTGCAAAAAAAAAAGATGGCTTGGTTCGCGAAGTAAACGCTAAGCTTGCTTTGCAAAGTAAACACCAAGCTTGCTTCACTAGCAATGCTTTATTGAAGTATTGAATGTCTCGGAAACCCTTTCCACAATTTCTTTTTTTCAATGCCATTTTCTCCCATGAAAACCAAAATATTTTTCTTCTAATGGTATTCGAACCCCACCAGAAGTTCACTATCACACTTGTTTAGTTCTTGCACAATTGAACCGAAAATTTGAAACACGACATGACATAAACTGAGAGTGTCATTTCCACATACTTAATCATTATCTCTTTTCCATTTACGAGATTTTTTTGGCATACCAACCATTATGTTGATCATTTGGTTTCTCTTTGATATATATGAATAACTGTTTTTTCGAGCCACTTACATTTTGGTAAGCCAAGGTACATCTCAGTTCCTCCTTCTTTGACAATACTGATCTTTGCTTGTATCTACTTTTTGTATCTTCATCAACCAAAGCACCGAAAGTAATTTCAGACTTATCGTAATTGATCATATGGTATGATATGGATTCATACTTCGTCGAGGTTGTTTCCTCCTTAGAAGCTTTAAATACAAGCAATGAATCATTATCAAACAAAAATGACTAATCGACGGACCAATATGATGGATTGCATCTTGTTAGTGCTCATCTTTGCTCTGCTTGATGAAGTATATGAATTAAATAGAGACAAGGGATCACCTTAACGGATAACTCGTGTTGAAATGACCCGTCCATGTGGCTATCCATTTATCAGAATAGAGTAAGAAACCAAGTCACACAAGCAATAATCTATGTTTTCCAAATTCTGTTAAAATCTCGACCATAGAGCACTTCTCGTAAAATGATCTATTTTATCTGGTCGTAAACTTTTGACGTATCCGTTTTCAAGATCATGAAGTTCTCGACATTTTGTGTGATTTTTTCACACTATGAACGAATTCATGGGAATAAGAATTTTGTCGAATATCAAATGCTTAGCCATAAATGATGATTGTGTAGGAGAGACTATGTTACTTAAGTGCTTCTTCAATCTATTAACAAGTTTCTTTGAGATTATCTTATATGATATGAAACAGACGCTTATAGGACGAAGCTTAGTAATTTTTTTCGGTTTCGAGATCTTAAGAAGGAGACATACATAAGTATGGTTCTAAGCCAACGAAATTGAATCCTTTTGGAAGAATTCTTAAACTTCTTTGACTACTTGATCATTTCCGACACACCATTATTTTTGTAAAAGAAGCATGTAAAACTGTTCACACCTGGTACACTATCATTTTTTTATCGAGAAAGCAACTTCATGTATCTCAGCCTTATTCACTTCCCGTGTAAGTTCTTGATTTATTACATTAGAGACCTTCGATGGTAAACCATTCAATACACTCCTCATAGAAGTCGGTAGTGAAGATGTAAATAACTTAGATAAATAATCAACTACTACGTCACCCTAATTCTTCCAGAAAACTGAATAATTCTATTTTTATCAACTAAATTCTCTAAAGAATTTTTAACACACACTGATTTGACAAAAGAATGAAAGAACTGTGAGTTACAGTCACCACCTAAGAGCCATTTGTCCATGTTCTTTTGCCTCCAATTTTTCGTGTAAAACTTGAGCTAATTCCATTTTAATAGCAGCTACTCTAGTGAAACTTGGAAGTAGAGAATCCAGTTCATGCTCATGTTCTTGTCAAAGTCGAGTAACTTTCATCATAGAGTTACATCCCTTTTCATGTTTTCACTTGCTAATCGCTCTTCTGCATTCATCAATATCTTACTTAAGTGACCCATGTTAAGTTCCTTTATACCACACAGACTTGATTATATTCAACACTTTAGGATTGTATTTTATTCTCTTGTCGAATCAAAACTGACCTCGAAACTGTTGGTGCTTAGCATCAAACTTTGCCAATCTAATCGATGATCCGACGACCCTATTTTCTCAAGAAAGCATTGTTGCGAATTTGGGAAGAGTTTAAACCATTCAAAACTTCCAAAGCTCTTATCCAACTTACATTGAATCTACTTTTTTTATCTCACACCTCCCCATGTAAAATCATTTCCAGTGCTTCCAAGCTCACTTATACCACAAGACGCCAACATTTTTTTTGAAATCCTCGAAACTATTCAGTTGTCGTTGTGGTTCACCATGATTTTCATCAAAAGAAAGAATTTCCTTGAAACCGCCTACCACACACCATGGTTCTTTTCTCAAAACTCCAATTCAACTTAATCATTCTAAAAAATTGGATCAAAGCATATTTTCTGGATCTCCATAAACAAAAGTAAGGTACCATTGTAGTGGGCCTTTAGAGACTTTCATATCCATCACATTTTTTGCTTTCCTGAAGAAAACTAATGTCATTACATTTCTTTGAAGATATCTCTTAGCCACCACTTTGACCAAAAGAATCAACCAACTTAATGTAACCATATCCTAACCAACTAAAAACATCTAAAATGAAATCAATATTCTTCATCTCCACAGAGAAAAAGATGTCGGAAAAATGAATTTTTCGTATTTTGCGACAGCTTCAAATTGTCTAGGGATTCCACATCCCATGACAATTAAAGCTCAAAACACTTATTGGGATGACTGTGTTCCTTCATTGCAATCACTCTATTTGTGGATGTTTTGAGGACATTGGTAGGAGTTTCTCCATCATCGTTAGTGTTTCTCTTCGACATTGGCATAAACTAACATTTATATTTATCCTTTGCGGTCAATGTCTCTCATTTTTCTCTCTCTTTCTGCATTTTTTGGGTCCAAGATTTTGGTCGTTTACGTACATTTCTCCTTTTGGTACTTGTGTCGGATAAACAAACCTATGAGAGACCTACTTTAAAACTTGTAGCACCACCATCATGAAAAAGCCAGTAGAGTATTCCATGGCAGTTGCTCGAAGCTGTTCACGATACTCATTCACTCTAAGCATTTTATTGCGTCCGTTGGTAACTTTCCTTCACCATTGTATGTCCTGTTCTAAGATGAGAAGTGACATTTATCTTTGTTTACATTAGAAATGATTAAAGGCATTTTTTTCGAGTTGCAATAGTGTTTTATGCCCTCTTGAACTCTCCACTAGGCTAGTTATGGGTTTTTGAGTTCTAATATCTCGTGCCTTCCTCTCATATATATCTTCAACTTGTGAGTATAGTATCATGTTGTCCACGACCTCTTTGTTGTTTTTTGCTTCCCAACATCTCATCAAAGAAAACATGTTAATTAGTAAGTACCCCAAACATAGGATTATTTGGCTGTAACTTCAGGTGATTCATATCTGTAGGCACAATCTTCATGTCTCGTGTTTGTGCGTCGTTCTGCTTTTTACTAACAAGATTCAAAAGACATTTATTTTTCATGTGTCACTCTCTGACATTGGAAGCATCTTTTGCTTGCTCCCTCATACTCAATACCTATTTGACCATTTTTCATCATGCATTTGGACTTCTTTTGAATTTCTTAGTGGTTTGTTGCCATGAAAGAGGACCCTTGCTCTGACAAGCTCCTTGCTTTTCAAACTCTTTAGATCAAAGACGAACTCTATTAGTTCTCCAATCATCTCTGCAATGTCATGGAACGTATAAACAGTGTAGTAGTTAACCGACACGTTACACATTTGGATCCACATTGGCAATAACATCAGATAATCCTCCAGCGGATCCTTAATCCACTTCTCCAAAATGACACACCAATTATTATGCGTAAATACTCATATTTTGAATATTGCGTTTTTATATCTTCTACGTACTGAAAGATGAATTGAAAGCAATCCTTTGTCAACTCTATCCCATGTATCCAATCATATACTTTCGACAAGGAAGACATTTCTCGGGTGACTTTTCCAACGATTGATTCTCTAGGTTCAATAACTTTCCAATAATTCTCAACTTGTTTGTTAAATAAACATTATACTATGGCATGTTCTGTACGATTAGTGGTTATCATTAAGTGACATTGAAAACAGAGCTTTGTCGTGATCATACGTTATTGTAAAACAACAGTAGTTTACTCACATAGGTGGAGAGAAAACCGGTAAAAATATATATTTGGCGGTGAGGAAGTGGACAATTACCTTCCAACTTCAACAATGAAAATAATCATCACGTTGTAACCTTGAAAATTACTGTGAAACCCACCCACTAAACGTAATATTTCCTCATATTTAAGCCAAATATAATGGAAAATCTTGAATATTTAAACCATCTAAATGATTCAGAGGTGCCTGAACAATACTTGGCCTAAAGTCACCCATGAAAAATTTTAGTTAAAGGAATCCAACAACGATTTTTGATCAGCTAACGGCTTTGTGATGTAAAAATGGTTGAAAACGATCCAAGTGTTATTATCGTGTAATAAAAAGTTAAATGTAATTTAAAATACATAAAAATGAAGTTAAATTTAAGAGAAATTACTTAAACTAACTCTAGTTTCTTGTGTAATTACTAGACTAACATCTTATTAAAAACACTTACTAGACTAACATACATTTTAAGTAAAAAGTCTAATTGCCCCTTCTTGTTTACACAACTAATATATTTGCCTTTTCTTTATTATTTGGGAGATATATTTATCTTTTCTTAAAGTTGGAGAAATTAAAATAAAAAAAATCGTGCTATTAAAGAAAAAAACCAACATCGACAAAATCGTATTCCATCCCAAAAAACCCTATTCTACAAACTAAGAAACCTAAATTCCAATTTTGATTCACTCTCTCCTTCAATCCCCTTAATGTTCCCATGGAAATCCATGAAGAAGATGAAGTGTGTTTGGATGTTGTGTAAACCCTAATCCCCAAACTCAAATCTCACCGACGGCGAAGCTCTTTCTCCTCGGGTGTGCGGCGGCAGTGAGGTTGTCTTCTCCTCGGGCGGTGCGGCGACGAAGCTCTCTTCTCCTTCAATCTCTCGTGTCGATCTATGTCGGTGTTGCTCCATCCATTAATCATTGCGAAGTTTAATCGCAAGTCTCACACCACGAAGTCTGCTCACCGCAAGTCTGCTCACCGCAAGTCTGCTCAATTGTGAGACAACAGTCATCATCAAGCTATTCTTCGAATAAGACCTGAGGTTTGAATTTAGTCTGCATTTGTATTTAACAACATTGTTTTGTCATCTCTGTTTTTATTGCAATGTTTATTGAAAGGTACAAGAAATCTACAGCAGCTTAATCATGGAAATGTTAATTGATATTTACCAAATCATTTTATTTGCTTCAGTTTTGTGAATTTTCCATTTTACTTCATGTCTCGATGTTGTTGTGGCTTTTTCTTTATTTCAGTCTGATAAAGAGAAGGCAGAGATCTTGGAGACCACAACCTCATAGTTAAAAGGTCTTATGTAGTGATGTACAAATCACTTAAATTTGAGCGATCTTTAGAACATCTTATATAGTGAGCAATAAATTGGCTTTTTAGATTAAAATCTAGAGTAAATGTTACATTAAGTGTCTGTTTACTAAGCTTTAGAAACTGATTGACGTCTGGTTCTACTTTCTTAAGTGTCTGTTTAGTAAGCTTCAAAGTCTCATACTTTTGCTTCGATAAATGAAGTTTGGGTATTATATAGTGTTAAGTTTTACTTAAGACTTTCTTGGAGTTTGATGACTGAATTTAAATCTTTTGAAATAGTTACGTAGTTGCTTGTTTTTGATGGTGTAAGTAGTCTATTAATCTTTCTCTGGAATGTTCAAATTAGTTATATGTACACTAACTAACTTTTTATTTGGATTTTCAGGTGCATTTGTCTTTTCGGTAATGCTTGGAGAAGTTTGAAGCACAAAACCGAAAAAAGTATGGTAAGTTTGAATATTTTCAGCTCATAACTAATTAGCAAATACTTTGGTCATAAATAAGATTTTATAATCTTTGTTAGAAGTAGCCATAATAG
>OVAN01008086.1:0-18692 GCA_900406275.1 Anastatica hierochuntica | reverse complement strand
GAGTTTGCCCAAATTCTGCAGTCTTGGGCTTACTTTGCTCTTCCTGGACTTTCTGCTGATCTTGAAAATCTATACAATCTTGTTTTAAAGTCACCTCTACTTGCTTACAGGGGATCAAAAGGCAGGAAAAACATCAGGGGTTGCATGTTTAGGCAAGTATATATCCATAGAAACAATCTTGTTTCTCATTTGGTATTATGTGATCTCCACGAATGTAATATTGTTTGTTATACCCCATTTTGCTTGTAGACTGGCATCAACAGTTTTGTAAGGCTTGAGTTCAATGAGATGTTCCCATGGTGGGATGATGATGGTGAAGATCATAGAATTGTCAACATTTTAAGAGCTATGTATGGAAAGATAAAGAAGGATTGGAGGTGGAAGACAAAGCACTAGCCAACCCTTGGTGTGTTGCCCTCAAACAACAAGGTGAATGTGAAGGAGGAGCCGGGAACAAGGGCATTAAGAGAGAGGCTCAAGTTATTGATGAGAGCAGTTTGAAGAAAGATCGTACGGATGATGTTGCATTTGAGAAGAGTATTTGCAATGCAGTAATGGCTGCCTTGGATGCTAGATTCAACAAGGTTGAAGTGCTGGTGATGGACATTGGTAAAAAGGTTACCATTCACTCAGAGAGGGTAGAAGAGGTGGTGAAAAGGCTTGATGATTCTGTTGTAGGTGGGCTGCGGAAGGACGAGGCTGCAGGTGGAATGGAAGAAAACCTGGGAGATTCGGAGAAGGCTAGTGGATCCGATGTGAAATCAACAGCGACTGCTGAAGGGGTTAGTTCTGATTTTCTCCCAAATAAATTCATTACTTACTCAAGTAAAAAGGCTCATTTAAAGAGGAAAATTGAAAGACTAATTGCGAAGAACTAGTGTTTGATGCAAAAGACTCTTTGTTTGGCTTGTTTTTTGGCTTGTTGTTTGTTTTATATAGAAACCTTTTTTCAATAAGTTATGTGTGAAATCTGAACCTTTTTATAATGATGTGTGCTTATGTATGATTTGATACCTTTTTATAATGATGTGCGTTCTAAATTGGTTTACTCTCTTGTTGTCATATTATATGCAGAGTAGTGTTAGTGAAACACAACAACAACAACAACTACAACAACAACAACAACAACAACAACAAGAAGCAAGTGTTGTGATGTATGACACAAACGTGGATTTCGATAAAACAAAGAGGGAAAAACAAAGCGTGAAGGAGAAAGCAGCATCACTTGTGGCTAAGGAAGTTGTTGCACAGGTCAAGAGGGAACTAGTGCTGCCTATAGAGAGAGTAGCTAAGGTTCCAATGGTTTCAAGAGGATGTTGCTACAATCCATTTGGTTCAATCGACAAGAACCATAGAGAGGAGATGTTAGAATTTTTGAAGACTTACCCGTTAGTACCGACCTCTCTTAAGTTGTTGATCATGTTTGTGATTTCATTTTGATGAGTTTGTGACTTCATTTTGCAGATAGTTCAAGAGTAATAAATCAAAAGAAGACACAACCAAGTTCTGGTACCGGACAATGCGGACACCGCAAAGATGGCTTTGGGACAAGGTGAGACTTATTGAAGTCTGAGGTTGAAGTCTTGATGTCTCATACGAGACTTTGAATTCTGACATTTTTTTTCTGGAGCACATGGATGTTGTAACCAATCTACTGAGGCAGCGGTTTCATTTCCATCCAGAGTGGTTTAGGAGCGAGAAGATCTGCTATGTTGATTCTGTTTTCACCCAACAGTGGTTAGGTAGCTACGAAGCATTCAAGACAACGGTGGATGACAACGGTTTAGACAGGATTCTACTTCCCGGGGCTCATGATCTCTATACTGGCACTCAACCAGATTTTTGCCGCAAAAATAAGGTATGGGGTATCCATCTGGACGAAATCTACACCTCCCTCAACCTCAGGAACACTCATTGGGTTGCCTTGATGATATCAATTCCGAAAAAGCACATCGTTGTTAGGGACAACATCGTTGAGTGTTGTAATAAAGAGGTGATTGCCCAACATTTGAACACTTTATGCGAGATGGTGGCATATCTTATGCACCTCCTAAGTCCTCCGGATCAGAGACACTTGCATCCATTGGTTCCATACAGTTATGAGGTACTTCCTAGATCTGAAGTTCCCCAATGTGTTAGTGGTGATTGTGGAGTGTTCACCCTCAAGTATATTGAGTGCCATGCTTTGGGCATGCCATTTCCTCCTCATCTCTCGTCCTCAACCAAAATTAAGAACATAAGAGAGAAGCTAGCAGTCGAGATATATTAGGAGCTAAAGGTAAAAGGAACAGAGAAACGCGAGTACAAGGACTTGGATTTATACGATGCAAGATGAATGACTATAACATTGAATGTACATAAATGGTTGTAACATAGTTTCTGTTATTCGTATTAACAGCTATTATAGGAGGAATTTTTTATGTGGTGCTAACGATTTAATAACTATCTTTGTAGCTTCAGAATGTTTATGTTTATGCTTCTGCCTATTATCTGGATATACCAAGAAAGATGTACTATCTAATGAGGCTACTATGAAATATTTACTCATGGGTTGGGTAAGCTCTTCTATTCTGGTTCATGGTTTATCTTGGCTATATGGTTTATCCGGGGGAGAGATTGAGCTTCAAGAAATAGTGAATGGTCTTATCAATACTCAAATGTATAACTCTCCAGGAATTTCAATTGCGCTTATATTTATCACTGTAGGAATTGGGTTGAAGCTTTCCCTAGCCCCTTCGCATTAATGGAATCCTGATGTATAAGAAGGAGTACGATTCATTTGAGAAATTCCTACCTCTCTTTCTCTCTCTGAGATGTTTGGATTTTTCAAAATTCGATGGACATGCAAAAGAGAAATGCTATCCCCATGTAGGCCAAGACAGAATTTTAACTTGTTCAAATAACAATTAAAGTGAAGCAGGGTCAGGAACAAATAATCTCTTTATGACAAACGAATTCATTTTGCAAGTTTGTTATTACGGGTAGTTCCTACAAAGGATCGAACTAATGACGTATACAAGAAAGACTTGAATTCTCGATGTAGATGCTATATTGTTGGTTCTCGTCTTTCAGAGGCTACGAGTATAATAGGAGCATTGGTCGACAAAAGGATCACCCTAAGATGATCATCTTATGGCTATTGAGAACGAATCAAATCAGATGGTTCTATTTCTCAATCTTTTGGACGTGCTGATAAAGGATACCTCAAAAAGTTAAGGATTAGTAATCCTTTTTAGAAATAGAAAGGATTCGATCTTAAACATATGCGCGGAAAGTAATCAAAAAAGAAATAAGATGAGTTCTTCATTACTTTTATCACTTACGAGTCATGCAAAATGAAAGTCTCATGCACGGTTTTGAATGAGAGAAAGAAGTGAGGAACCCTCTTTTTGACTCTAACTCTCCCACTCCAGTCATTGCTTTTCTTTCTGTTACTTTGAAAGTAGCTATTTTAGCTTTAGCCACTCAAATTTTCGATATTCCTTTTTATTTCTCATCAAATGAATGAAATCCTCATCTGGAAATCCTAACTATTTTTAGAATGATATTGGGAAATCTCGTTGCTATTAGTCAAACAAGCATGAAACATATGCTTGCATATTCGTCCATTGGTCAATTCGGATATGTAATTATTGGAAAAATTGTTGGAGACTCAAATGGTGGATATGCGAGCATGATAACTTATATGATGTTCTATATATCCATGAATCTAGGAACTTTTGCTTGCATTATATTATTTGGTCTACGTACTGGAACTGATAACATTCGAGATTATGCAGGATGATACACAAAAGATCCCTTTTTTGGCTCTCTCTTTAGCTCTATGTCTCTTATCCCTAGGAGGTCTTCCTCCACTAGCATGTTTTTTTCTGAAAAACTCCATTTATTCTAGTGTTGATGGTAGGCAGGCAGGCCTATATTTCTTGGTTTCAATAGGACTCCTTACGAGCCTTCTTTCTATCTACTATTATCTAAAAATAACCAAGTTATTAATGACTAGACAAAACCAAGAAATAACCCCTCTCGTGCGAAATTATAGAATATCCCCTTTAAGATCAAACAATTCCATCCAATTGAGTATGCTTGTATGTGTGATAGCATCTACTATACCAACAATAACAATGAACCCGATTATTGCAATTGCTCAGGATACCCTTTTTAGCTTCTAGAATCTATTTCTTAGTTCAAGATCCCTCTTACTAACTGGAATCAAAGAATTAGTAGATCAGTTCCACCGAAAATGGGAATGGGCTAAGGTTATGAACTTATAATCTATAATCTGATGATCGAGTCAATTCCATGATTGTAAGTTCATTCTATGTCGGATCAGACCGAAATAAGGTTATAAACATTCTCAGTATGAGAAGGGGTAATTCGAGATTATCTAAATAGATAGTATGTTTACATAGGGATCCCTACATCATTACATTCCATTTAGGATTAGGAATATGCAAAATATGACCTACTTTTTACATATATCTCGTTATTTGGGACCCTATTCACCTCTTTGGTTGGACTTCTATTGAATCGAGAAATAGGTTTGATTGTCCATTTTTTGATATAATATTAATATATAATAAGGCATCCTCCAGATAATTTAAATCTACTCCGACTCAGGCCTATATGACATGATTGATCAATAGAAATACTTCAACACTCCGCCTTTATCATATATTCAATACATTGTACGAGATAGATATCATATTTATTGAATACGATTCACTTTCAAGATGCCTTGGTGGTTAAATGGTAGACACGTGAGACTCAAAATCTCGTGCTAAAAAGCGTGAAGGTTCAAGTCCTCCTCAAGTCATAATATTGAAATTGAATAAGTTCGGCAGCAGAACGTGAAATCTTGGCGATCTTCTCTATCTTCTCTATCTAATGAATGGGGAGGGGGAGTCCGCTTTGAAATCGTCCGCCCTGCGCCCCACAGTATATGATTCAACAGGAATCACACATGGGTAGAATGATACAATCTAAACCTCTGGTAAAATGCCCCCATAACCCAGTAGATAAAGTACATTACGTAGTCAATTTTAGGGATCGGTGACTTGCCCATTCAGTGACTTTGGCACTGGACGGACGTTACCAAAATTGGTACTATCAGGTCGGGCGAATTCAATAATAGACGCATGGTGGCATTCCAGCCTTCCTTCTCCTGTCAGGACATATCCTAAAGAGAATCCAATACTTCTTGGTCGTGAATATCTTAATAGGGCGAATAACTCTGTGGATATCTTTAGTTCGGAACAAAAAAATTAGTATTAGGCTTGGTCAACTGAAATGTGTATTATCCATATAGGGGATCTTTCAATTGAGAAGATCTATCGACCTGAGACGAAGAGAAAAGTCTATCTATTTTATTAAGTTATTCAGTTGATTCGTTATTGGAACAGATAGCAACAAGAATTTCATCCGACATGCGTATTTTTATTTTCTAATGGATTTTCATCCTTCATTAATGGAATTTTTTTTTATGTAGTGAGTAATAGCTCTAGTTATTTGATGTTCAAGAATTCTTGTTTAGGCAGTTTATACCATCCATACATAGTGTTTTGATCTAAGATTTCAATTCTTCCATGTTTCAGAAGTAGCATATTATTCCATGGAGCTAAGTGGAAGAAACAAGTGTTTCTACAACTTTACTATCCAATGAATTATGTTCCACTTAATCCCTATTTCATGGTCATATATCTTTCCGGCTAAGAAATGAGAAACCTTTCTCCTATTACATTACATGAATCCTATTTTCATTTCATTCGGGAAAAGCCATCTTTTTTCAACAATGTCTTTGTCATTCGATCCAATAGTGTTTCGTTAAATAGGAACAAAGTTGATAAATACTCATAACTCTCAGATAGAATATTAGGATGGAAAAATCTATTAGATAATGAACTATTTGTTCTAAACCATCTCTGGCGCTGAATCAACAATTTGAAGTGTTTTTCTTGCATATTTTTGATAAACCAGCGTTTATATATAGATGTAGGAGGATATATTTAGGAAGTAAGAAGCCCTTTTGACATCTCTTTATCTGTAAAGAATTCTCGATGTGAAAACACAGAGACAAAAGGCTGATCTTTCAATAGGAAAAAGAGGGGATCTGCAGGGTCTCAAATGAATTGGCTTATTCTAAAAAAGCCTTGTTCTTTGGAAGACTTATCTCGTCTCTGGTACTGCATGGTTCTGCGCTGCAAGAACTCCAAATTATTATCTTGAAGCTCATAACTTTCATCATAAATGATCTGCTTGCCCCGAAATGACCCGGCCAAATAGAGAAATCCCAATTCATTAGGCCTTTTGATACAATCAAATAGAAAGCCCCGAGGGTGCCATATCATAGGAGCCAAAACTATGTGATTGAATAAATCCTCCTCTATCTGTTGCGGGTCAAGGACTCCTTCTCCTTCCCCTTCTTCAAACTTCTATTCGTATTTTTCATAGAGAAATCTATGATCAACGATAGAACCAGATCCATCTTGCATCATATATATAAGGGATCCCTTCATTTGGAGCAAAAAAGCAATGTCACTCGATCATTATCAAATTGACTGCAATTTTATTCTGTCCACGAGGATCCCAACAAAGCGTTGTGCACTCATGAACTAGATCCAAATCTTTCTCAATGAATCCATAAGAAATGATCCTATTTTTTTCATCGGGTCCGAGTATAGACCAAAGGTCTTGAGTGACCGATCCTGCAGAACAACTCAAAAGATAAAGAAGTATCATGAATTTCTTCATGCTCATTCCAAGTTCGAAGTACCATTTGTAAAAATAAGAATCCGTTTCGTTACACGATTTCTTCTTCATAGAGATAGATGTAGGATATATGGGGCAATTACTTATATGTATATTTTGTGCAACAACCCTTCCTATCTGATAGAAAAGTATCCCATGATCCTCAACCGATCTTACCTGGGATTGCACAAGTTTGTCTTTGAAGAGCAGATCTAATTGTATTAGTGTATATAATTGATTTCTTCTGTGTAATACTAATTGATAGGGACTCATTGGTAAGTGCTATATGATCTCGTGCAGTAGAACCCATGGTTATGAACTCGAATCCATTTGTATGGAACATTTTCTTTACCCTAGTATAGGAAAGAGTGAAAAATTGCTTTCGTGATTGTGGAATAAGAAGCCATCTTATTTTAATGCATGTATTTAATTTATTCGGGGCTATTAGAGCAGGACCCACTTTTTTGGGGGATATGAGTCGAAGCAATAACAAAAATATTTCTAGTGGAACATCTTTCACAATTCCTGGAGAAAGAGTTCACCAATAGACCGAGGGCTAAGTAATTCGACTCATTCACATCAAGATCATGAATGTTTAGAATCCATATTATGCAAGGAGACATTGCTTTTGTTAATTCAAATTGAAGGGTGATATAAAATCGGTCTATTTCCGGCATTGTATCCATAGTTAGCATATTCATCATAGTTAGAAGCTCCAGCTCCATATCAAGCTCACGATCAATATCGTTACTAGCATCAATATCGTCACTATCATCAATATCGATATCATTAATAAAAAATCCTTTCGACTTGTTATCCAAGAACTTGTTCAAAAATACTGTAATGAAAGGAACATAGAAGTTTATTGCTAGGTATTTGACCAAATAGGATCGTCCGGTTCCTCTAGAACTTATCACTAAAATACTCCTAGAGGGGAAGAGGGCTAAGCAGAGCAAAAAGGGTTTTCCATGAGATGGGAAATGAAAACTATTAGCCCCACGCGAAGTTTGTGAATAAGTGATTGTCTGATATTGAGAAAGGAATTTTCGTCTTTCTGTTAAACAAGTTGTATTGAACTCATAATTTATTAGAGGCTTTTTATGAATGTCAACTAAGTATCTTAAGTAAATTGTTCCCGGTTGTTCAATCCTTTGATAACCAAAGTCATTATTTGATAAATTATCACTATGAGTCATACTTAATAGAATTTGATCAATCCTTTTTTTGCCCTTAAGGTGGAGAGCTGAACCAAGAATTCTCTTTCTTTATCATCAATCGAATCACTGTTCGCGACCTAGGATTCTATTTTATCATCAATCAAATCACCGCCCATGTTTTTTTATTTTTCTTACTAATGAATAGATATCTTTAGTTGTATGACTTATATGTCTCGTATCTCTCGAAAAAGTGATTCCATTATTGGAATTTGGTATGATACTTATGAGATCGATGATATCGATAAAATTGATTTTCAAATCTTTCTTCTTAGAACGTATTGATTTTACCCATAAGCGGGATCACCACCCCATAGAATGTTGCCGCCAGACCCCCGTATTTCTTCTAGACAATCTCCTAATTGTTCAAGAGCAACTAAAAAAAGATTCTTTAACTAGAAGTTTGTGCAACTCAGTCATGTATGATGGAATCATCAAAGATGATCTTCTCGAACTCTATCTATAAATCACTATAAGCTTGAGAAACAAAGAGAAGATGTGTACGAACAATATATCCAACAACGAGAAGAACGTAAAGGATTGAATAGAGGACCTCACGAACATTTCCCAATCTCCGATGTGTCGATATCATTGATGACTCATTATTTGGATGAATCATTTCTTTGGACAGAAGAAGATTATGTAAAGACTTACTCGAAATCTGACTTATCAGATTCCTTTGTGGAAGACACAATTTTTCTGATGAATTCACCATGATATATCTAATCCATGCATAATATAATGAAAAATGGATACAATTTTTGACTGTTACTTAGTATCTGTAATAGGTCTATAAAAGTATTTAAAAATATCAAATTTAGATATTTGTACCCTGTCGAAGTAAAGAACCATGGCATATATGCTTGGAATAGATTCTATTTTGAGAGAGTTGAAAAAGCACTATCTCGTTTAAAAGTTTTATCCATATGCTTTGTAAGAAGCTTGTACAGTTTAGGAAGGGATTTTGATTGATCAAAAAGAAGAATCTACTTCAACGGATATGCCCTTAGGCACGGCCATACATAATATAGAAATCACACTTGGAAAAGGTGGAAAATAAGCTAGAGCAGTGGGTGCTGTCGCGAAACTGACTGCAAAAGAGGAGAAATTGGCCACATTAAAATTACCTTTTGGAGAGGTCCATTTGATATCCAAACAGTGCTCAGCAATAGTCGAACAAGTGGGAAATGTTGGGGTTAACCATAAAATTTTGGGTAGGGCCGGATCGAAATGTTGGCTAGGTAAACGTCATGTAGTAAGAGAAGTAGTTATGAACCCTGTCGACCATTTGATGAAAATATTATTTTTAACCTTTTTAGTTGGATTTTTACGTATATATTTGCAGGTTTTAATGCTTTTTCGACCTCTAGAGGTAGTTTCTCTTATTAGTGTTTTTAGGGACTAATTAGGTTAAATCATCAAAAAGGATGGAGAAATGTGATAATTGGACCTCATTCATATTACCAAGCAAGATTCTGTACCACAGACAGAGTCTTTAGAGGATCTTCGAGTTGCTCTAGCTACAGAGAGGAGTAGGAGAGTTCAACTAGAGAGGATGATGAGCAGAGTTGTGCATGTTCTAAGAGTCGCAGTACCAGGAGTCTTTAGGAGTACTCGCGGAGAGAGAGTTGGGCCAGCTGACAATGGAGACTTAGAGAGTTTCCCTCTAGTTTAAGACTTTGGACAGGATGCAGCTGAGACATTAGACACGATTAAGAGTAACTCTTCAACCCATGCAGGATACACTCCCACACAGGATCCGGACGCAGTTGTGAGCAGCCACACCCCGAATGATTCACATTCCACAGACTTTTGAGTATTTATCAGGTGTTATTGTTCGAATCATTTTCTTTAAATTTTTTATTTTTATTCTTATATTTATTTTATTGAGTCTGTTATTCCCTACTGTTGATTTCTTTTGCATCGAGACAATGCAAGGTAAGTCCGGGGGATTTATCTGTTACGGATGATGTTTTCTTTTTGCTTATCTTTTTTCTTATGTACTTTTTCTTTTTATGAAGTCATTTTTATGTTTTATTGAGTCAAAACATATTGGATTTATGATCTTATGTTGCTGGAAATTTTTTTGTTTTGTTCTAGCTTTCATGTTATTCCTATAAAAGTTATTAACTGCAGATTTTACTGAACGAAAACCTGTAAGTGAATCGATCTACCAGGACGACGATGTCCCAATAGGACTCATATTTTTAAAGTTGGTTCTACAATTAAAATAAATTTAGTTTCTCATCTTGGGGCTTGGTATACTCTGGATAGACTCCTTTTTTAGACCTGACACTAATTCCTAGTGAGTAATATCACTTATACTATTTTTTCATATAAAATGGATTTAAGGTTCGATGAAATGAGTAAAGGGGCATATATCTTAAAAATTTTGAACCCTATAGACTCATGAAGACTTATTCCACTTGTATTTAATTTAGAAAAGAAAGAAAAAAAAGAGAAAAAGAGATTCATAGAAAAAATAAAATGATACCCTAGAAAAGTAGGGAAAAATCGATTCTCAAAGGGTTTTGATAGAAAAAATAAAGTGATAACCTTGAAAAGTAAGGATAATCAACCATAAAGCATAAGAATAGAATGGGATAGGAATTTACGAAGGTGATTAGGTGGTTGGAAACTTGATTGAGTAAAGAGTCAATTGTTCTTAGATCGATATTCCCTTGATGAGACTGCACCTGAGAGTTAATAGGAACCAGTGGAGATGTTGTTTTTTGTGTGATTGTGTCTCGAATTGCGATGGTTGCTACGAAAAAGGGGAGTACGTGGAATCTGATATTTGTATGTTGGTGCTACTATATGGGATGACTGAGAGGACCCCGAGGCAATGTTTCAAAAAACAATTGTTTGTTACCGCGTTTTCAATATTTTTTTCGTTCATGGTTTTTCTTTGCTTGAGGGCAATCAAAAAGATAAGTCTGGGGAGTTGATAACACTATTATTTTACCGTTTCTAGCTTTATTTTTACGTATTTATTTGCATGTTTTTAATGCTTTTTTGACCTTTAAAGGTAGTTTTCTCTTATATGTGATTTTAGGGACTAATCAGGTTACATCATAAAAAAGGATGGAGAAACCTGCTAATTAGATCTCATTCATATTACCAAGCAAGTTTCCTTGACGGATCATGCAGAAAAAGGCTCAAACACTTGAGTTTTGCATTTTACCAATCTGGACAGATTCTTCGAATCAGAAAGATCGTCATGAACGAAGGTCTTCCCTTCATTGGATTGAGATGTAATTTTTTCAGAAGTTAGAATTTCTAGTTAAATTTCATATGTAATTGGTTTGAAGTCATTTGGAGTTGTGATCGAGGAGTTATAGTCGTTTAAGCGAAGATACATCAAGTTGTCTCGAAAAGGAAGCAAGTAGAGCAACATTTGAAGCTGTGACCGAGTGATGAAGTTTCCACACCGGCCGAGTGGTCATTTTATGCACACTTCGGTCACAAATAAAATTCATGTTCAAAGATAGATTTCAAGTCATAACTTACGGTTTGCTTAACTTAATTTGATTGCGCAAGAACTGACATAATCGAGGACGCCCTAGGAAACCCTATTATTATAAATAAGTTTTTTTTTAGCCTTTAAAAAGGGAGAGCCACGAATTTGACAGAGATTTGCAAGTCATCAAAAGATTTGAGAGATCTTTTCTTTTTTTCTTCAAGTTTCGAAGTGTTCTTGGGAGAGATCAATTCCATACTTTGTCATAGAGAAGATTTATTTACTCTTGATCTGTTTAATAATTTTTTTCCCATTGATTGTTTGTTGTTTTTCGTGCTCCATATCTGAGTAGTTCATTAGTTAGGTTTGTAGGCTTCTCAAAGAGGTCATGTATTCATGAGATGCTACTATTTGTTTAGGGATTCGTATAGTCTTTGTCTCGGTTGATCTTTATGCCTGATTACTCTATTTGCGCATCTAATAGTCTGTCCATGGGTAGATTTTCATTCCAAAAGCTTGTTAAATCACCTGATCCAAATCTTTGACAAGCTGAGTTCGAGGAGGCTTCGAAAGTAGATCGCCTTGTCTTAGTGAACTTATCGAAACATGTGTCTATTTAATGCATGCTGGTTATTTTAATACCATTTGGAAGTCTAGGTTCTTTGATAATTAGTATAGAATCCCAAATCTCGAAAGTAGGGAGGATCTAAACTTTTGTTCTCGAGTTCTAGACGCTTCTTAATTCTAATCCCTAAACAAGTCGGTTTTCTCTATGATGCATGATTCTCTGCAAATGTCCTATGTGTCTAACGCTTTTTCCCATTGATTTACATCCTTTTGATCATTTTTAGTCACTTTCTTTTACTTTAAGCTCATAAAACAACTCTTTTATTTTCTATTTTAGCTTAAATTAATCCTGAAACTCGTAGTGTAAGATCTTAGTCCTCGTGGGATCGATAACATAAAGTACTGCATCTACGCTGTGCACTTACATCAATAGTGTCTTTTTGGGTTAAACTTGACACGCTATCAAACTTTCTGGCACCATTTCCGGGGTCTTGATATATTACGTACGAATTTTCCGAGGACTTCTTTTTCGTTTTTCTTGTTTAGGTTTTATGCAAAGAAGACCTTCTTTGGACGACCCATCTACAGCCAAGCCTCCCATTGAGATAATTGAACTTACCTCAAGAAGAGAAAAGAGAGAAATATTAGCTGCTATGGAAAATTCGAACCAGAATCCTCCTCATGGAAACCCCCATCTTGTGGACAATCAAATAGTTCTCATTGAACAAGAAGACGTAGCTACTGGCCATGGACTTGCCGTCGCCCCTGCTGCCCTTCTTCCACCTAACGCCAACTTACATGCTGTTGTATGACTTCAAGGAGTCCAAGGAAACCCACAAGAACCTCTTGGCGCTGCTCTCGTTCCACAAAACCAGCAAGGAAGGGGAAATGCACTTGTTCGAGTGGATAACCCACAACAAATTCCACCTGGGAATTTAGTTGGATTACAACAACTCCCACCACTACTTCAAGCCTTGATTAACCAAGGTTTACCTCAGAATCAGTCCCCACAAGGACGAGCTCAATAGAATCAGCCTTGCTAACCTCAAACCATTGGAGATTTCGATTCTTCTGATGCATTCTTCTTGGATATTAATCCAATTCATCCTCCTAAACCTTAAAGGAATGAATTTGAGATTAAACCTCAGATCATAGTCTTCGTGAAGCACAATCAATTCCATGGACTGTCCATAGAACATCCACTTGACCATATCGACACATTTGAAGAGATATGCAGTACTACGCGTACAAACAGAGTTCCACCGGACTATTTTAAGTGTAAGCTTTTTACATTCTCACTTAATGGTAAGGCTCTTAGATGGATGGAGTCGCTGCCACCACAATCCAGCACTACTTGGGACGAATACAAAGGTGCATTTCTGAGCCGTCGCCCCTGCTGCCCTCCTTCCACCTCATGCCAACTTACCTACTGTTGTATGACTTCAAGGAGTCCATAGAAACCCACAAGAACCTCTTAGTGCTGCCCCCGTTCTAAAAAACCAACAAGGAAGGGGAAACTCACTTATTCGAGTGGATAACCTACAACAAATTCAACCTGGGAATTTAGTTGGATTACAACAACTCCCATAACTACTTCAAGCCTTGATTAACCAAGGTTTACCTCAGAATCAACCCCCTCAAGAACGATCTAAACAGAGTCAGCCTCGCCAACCTCAAACCATTGGAGATTTCGATGCTTCTGATGCATTCTTCTTGGATAGGAATCCAACTCGTCCTCCTCAACCTCAAAGGAATGATTTTGAGATTAAACCTCAGATCATAGTCTTCGTGAAGAAAAATCAATTCCATGGACTGTCCATAGAACATCCACTTGACCTTATCGATACATTGAAAGAGATATGCAGTACTACGCGTACAAATAGAGTTCCACCGGACTACTTTAAGTGTAAGCTTTTTACATTCTCACTTAATGGTAAGGCTCTTAGATGGATGAAGTCTCTGCCACCACAATCCATCACTAGTTGGGACGAATACAAAGGTGCATTTATGAGCCAATTCTACACTAAGCAGAGATTGTGCTCCATTTAAAGCAAAATCTCTGGTTTTCAGCAAGGACCTACAAAATCCTTTTATGAAGCATTATAAAGGTTTAAGGAGTATACAAGGTACTTCCCAAACCATGGTTTCTCTGAAGGAAATCTATGGAACATCTTCTACAATGGTATCGACCATAAGTACAAGCTTTCTCTAGACACCGCCAGCAATGGGAGCTTTATGACTAAATATGTGCCTTAAGCCAAGCTTTTGATCGAGAACCTAGCTGCTAGTAACGCCAGTAGTTGTCCTATTTATGAAAAAAACCTGTGTGGATCGAACCATTTAACAGAAGCCGCACAACTTTCAGAGTTAAAGACGATGATTTCTCAACTACTAAAATATAGACGAGGAGTACATGCTGTCGAGACCATTGGAGATGCCAAAAAGACTCCAAATATGGAGTATTTAGAAGATGGAACAGAGGAGAAAGACAAAGGACTGTACTACATTGGTAGAAATTTCGGAAACAAGGGATACAACCAAGGATATCAAAATAACTCGAATATGTCCTACTGGAACAATATTGTAGAGAACCCTCAAGAACAGTACTATCCACCTCAAAATGCCCAACAATGAGCTTCCTATCAGCCTAAGAAACAACTTTTTAACAAAAAAATGTATCAAGTGAAGCAACAATTCACTTATCCACAAACCACTGCATCAAATCTACAAGAGAGCAAGCTTGAGACAATGCTGAAGCAAACATCTCAAGAGATGAAACAAAACCACAAGGAGATTAATGAGAGGTTAGGAAATGTCTACAATGATCTTACAACAAAGTATGAAGTCATTGTTACTCATGTCCAGAAGCTTGAAGTTCAAATCACTCAAACGAGTGAAGCTGTCAAGAAACAAAAAAAACCCGGCGAAATCCTTCTGCAAGGTCACCAACTTAAGAGATGATATGGAGGTCGAGTCTACTGCTATGAAACTTCTTCAAGAGATCAATTTTGAAGGCAAATCACCTCTGGATCGTTTACCAAACAAATCTAAGAGAGCTTACAAGAGGAGACTCAAGACTATTCCTTTAGGGAAGACCGAATGCCTGGGAAAGTTCATCATTCTTTGCTCAATAAATAAAGTTAGGATTGATGATTGCTTATGTGATACTGGAGCTAATGTGAATATGGTGTCACTAAACATGGCTCTGGACATAGGGCTCTCAAAATTCCGACCATCTCGAATCTCTATCGAGTATGCTGATATGTCTGCATACACATCGGAAGGATTTTTGTCGGATGTTTTGCTTGAAGTAGGAGGATTTATCATACTTACTGACTTTCAAGTCATATTTACTAAAGAAGGTAAGAAAAATACACTTATCCTTCGCTCCAAATTCTTAGCTACTGCTGAAGCAATATTCGATTTCCCGAACAAAAGAATTTGCTTAGCAAGAGTGAACAAGCAAGTCTATTACCTTGCTGTGAGCTACAACTCCAGACCAAATGAAGCTATTTTGGAGGACAAGAAGGTTAATCTAGACCCTGGAGATAGCCACAAGACACAGCAAGTCTCAAAGAAAGAAGCTACATCCATCAAATCGTCAATTTCTTCAAAACCGGCGAAAAAGGATGCAAAGAAAGACTCTTGTGCTATCGAGGTACAAACTAACCCTTTATTGGACGTGGATGAAGAAGAGGAAGGGGGTATACAAGTTTCCAATTTCCTGTGCCAAAGTTAAGATCCGAATCCCCATTGGTCTTGATTTGAAGAACGATGAAATCTACAAGAAGAAGCTCGAGAATAATCTTAAGTTTTTCCCGAAGGCAATTGTGATCTATGAAGCTATTGGAGGCACGCTTGATGATCTTAAATCACCCTATGTACCATCAATTCCAGAGACTCAAGAAGCTAAAGGAACTACTATTCAGTTAGTGGAAATCGATCACGCCTAAAAAGTTAAAGGAGTCGAGCTAAAGACTCAAAACAAGCGCTTTGTGGGAAGCAACCCATAGAGTTTTAATTTTTATTTTAAATTTTTAGGACTTATTTAGATGTCTAATAGTTAGTTTTTATTTGTGCAGGATTTTACAAAATCGAGAAAAATACAAAAAAGATTCGGACTCAAGAACAAACCTGAAAGCTCATGTGACTAGATGACGACAGCCAAAATATAGGAGTGTGCCACAGTATCTCAGTCGACCGGCGTCATGAGCAAAATGCCTAAAAATTAGATTTTCAATTTAGGCAAGAAAGTGGATCTAAATCATCTAAGCCATCTCCCAGACCATTCCAAACATTCATTCTACACTAGAGAAGGAATTTAAAGACCTCCAATCAAGCTAAATCCTCATATCAAACATTGTTGGACAGAGTGATGAAGAACCAAGAAGAAGAAGCTTGAGAAGTCCCACCATTCAATCATACTGAAATACTGAGAGATACCCTGGAGAGCCTTAAACAATACCAAAAGAGGTAAACAAACCTTGAACTTCATTTTTTATTAAATAACACTATATGATAGATGAGATGCCCGAGAGAAAACGACCTTGGAACAGTCAAAAACAAAAGTCTCCTGGAGGATGAAATTTCTTAACAAAAGGAAACATGGAGATTTCCAGTACCCGCCAAGCAAATGAACTCAAACCATCAAAGATGTCCGAGCAAAGTTACCATTATGAACAAAACAACCCGGTTAGAATTTTGATTTTTCAAATTTTAATTTTTTTGGCTAACATTACGTCTTTGACGACTATCTAATGAGCTTGGCTAAGCCAAAAGTGACATTTCCACATAAGAATCGGGTTGGCGTACTAAAAATTCATCATGTAACCTTAAAGATTCGAGCAACAATGACCAGCTATCCAAGCAAGTTCTAAATTCGGCGAAAAAGATGCTTCAAGAGCTCAAGAACGTCTAAATGGTCGAGTTTTCAATCCTTTCGGGAAAATCATCCGTCAAAAATGTTTAAAAACATTTTGGTATGCAAAAGAACGTCCTGGAACACTAATCGACCGTCCGGAATTCAAAACTACCGATCGGAACTCGAAACGACCAAGGAAAAATACAACACGGCCGAGAATACGTCCCGACCGGCCGCCGAGGAGCTCAGGACCGGTGTGTTCCGAGCCAAGGCACGTGACCGATGTCAAGGCTCCTCTGTCTTGACCAGCTTCCTTTGCTGGAGCCCAGGACCGGATGGCGTGGCTCCCAGGACCTCGTTTTGCCGAGATAAAGCATGCGGCCGGTCACACGGTCATATGACCCGTCCGCATAATTCCACGACCGGTCGACGTGTTTTTCACGGCCTGGACCGTGCTAAAACGTGGCCATCGACTGGTCCTAGAGGTAAGTGATTAAATTTTTGAATTTTTTATGTCCAAAACCTATTTTTATAAAAATAAATCGGTTTCCCCTAAAATACTAAACCAATTTGTAAAGAAAAGGAAGGAAAAACAAGGTTTTGGTGTCTACTTTAGTAGTTTTTGATCTAGAACTCTAAAAACTTCATCTCTCTCTTTAACAAGTCTTAGAACCCTAAAGAACAAAATCTCAAAACCTTTAATATTTTGTTCTTCTACTAAAGTTGATGCACTTTTGACTAGGATTCAATCGAATTTAGATGCTAAACTCGCTGAAACACGAGGAAAACTTGTTTTATTTTTCTGCGAAAAGATGGAGATTTTTTGATGGTTTTATGAAGGATAGAAGCCTTTAGATCAGGTGAATGAACTCCTTTTAAGATCTGAAAGACAAGATACTTGTTAGAGAATGAACTCTGTAAGCAAAAAGGTTTGTTCGAATTGAACAAGGGATTCACAACTTTGTGAAGAAAAAGGAATTTTGATTAAAACGATGAATGAATCTAAAAGTCTGCAGAATAATGCTTAAATAGAAAACTACCTAGGGTTTTCGAAAATTATAACCTAAATAAACTCATATTTTCGACAAAACCAAACCAAAAATAACCCAAATTAACTTAAAATAAAAAACCCCCTTAAATTGTTTCTAAACCAGACTTTAATTAAAATCTGAGTCTAAAATTGAACCATAAAAACCGAAAAATTAATTGTCTTGGTCGCTGCTTGGTTTAGCTCCTGAATTGAATTCGAACTTGGTATAGAGTGAACCAACGTTTGAATTCGATTCTACAGCCTCCTAGTCTGTGATCTCGTAATTGGACTCTTAGACAATTCGATGGGATGATCTTGATCTGCGTTCTGATTTGAATCAGTCTCATCTCCATCTTCAAACTCATCCTCACTTGAGCTTAGCTCGATTCCAGCTCCGTGCTCATCCTGTGTTGCATAATCCCCTCCACCTTTAAAAAGATTTGTCTTCAAATCGGTTTCATCTGTAGGGAAAGGAATTAAGTCAGCATTATTGAAAGTTGAACTCACAGTATACTTAACTTGGAGATGAATCTTATAGGCATTATTATTGATGTGTTCCAACACTTTAAATGGCTCATCTGTCCGCTTATTAAGTTTGGACTTTCTTTCTTCCGGGAATCGTTCCTTTCTCAACCGAATTAAGACCAAATCTCCAGGTTCCAAAATCAGTTCCTTCCTTTTCTTATTGGTGTGTCTAGCATAGGCAGTAGTGCTTGATTCGATTTTCTTTTTAACTTGTTCATGCAAAGACACAACGTACTAGGTCTTGGCTTTTCCATCAAGGTTAGCTTGTTCACTCAGAGGTAAAGGCAGTAA